>WBNA01000338.1:734859-748418 GCA_013398345.1 Nothocercus nigrocapillus
TAGTGCTGCATGGGACTTTTACAGTCAAATGGCATTCACATCAATGTCAAGTATATCTTATTAAGGTTCAGGTTTTTATTACAGTGAATAATAAGAAAATTCTTGAATCAAAACAAACATTTTTATATCACCCTGTAAAACTTTTGTTTTCTTGAGATGCTGAAAGACAAGAGATCTATCATTAACTGCATTTTCTATCTCCTAATGTTTTACCTAATTCCTAGGACGGAGTGTCTGAGTTCCTCTAGTGAGAACATCTCTAAAAACAGTATGATCCAGTTCTATTTATTCTAATTTCTACATTTTTTTTCCTAATTGCTTCTTAAACTTCTGTCTTATCTTTTATTTTAAATAATTAAATTCTTTTCCCCTCTAAATTTAAGATGATATTTTCTGCTTCAATGAATATTTCTGATTGTATTTAAAGACATTTCTTCTTCTGGCACTGAGTGTAGCTATAGTGATTAAGGCTTTTTTTTTTTTTGGTTATGAGGGAAGAAAGGCCATTTTGGAGTACCAAGAAACAAAAGTCACCTGCCTTTGTGTAGAAAGACAATAGGAGTTTAACCCCTCCACACTGACTTGTGACGTAACTTGGAAAGTGCTTCACTATTTCAGTTTCTACCTGAATAGCGCCAGGCATGGGCAGTGCCCATTTACACTTGCAGAGAAGTTAATTGTTTTCCCATGTCAGATCATCCTGCCCCATTGCTGACACCTTTCGACAACACTTCTGAAAGGGAAGCTCAAACACCTGAGAGTGAAGCATAGCTTGAAATGATCTTGCAACTCTTGGCAGAGAAGTGTCTGTGCCTTTGTGCTTCTTCTCTAATTTGCTCTAATGCCTCCCTATTGCCAGCTCCACAGTCCTCAGCCTATGCTGAGCTGATTCAGCAATGAAACTAAACAGAGTGAACCAAACAAACCCTGAAACTAAATCCTGAAAATAAAGATAAGTTTGGCTGTGCTTTTGCCTGAAGAAATGAAGAACTTCTCACAGATGGTCTGAATTTTTCTCTATACTACAGGAAGTCTGTATAACCATCAGCTCTAAAAAATGGGTCATCTCAGAGATAGAATAATGCATAATATCCATGCCGTGTTTTGTAAATATAAACATAAATCTGAATTTCAAGAATTTTAACAACATATCATCTATCATAACATCTATCATATCAGCTACAGTGTAACATTCCTGATGTTTGAAGATGGTAGGATAATTTTCTGCTCTGTGAAAAGCTACTTTTCAAAAGGAGTACTTACTCTGGTGATAAGTGTGCAAGCGGTTGTTGTAACATCTAGTACTTGGTCAAGAGTTCTGGTGCTCTGTTATTTTGTTTACGGATGGAGAAAGTCCATCTACATATACGTGACAAAAACTGCAGTTTTGGTAAGACAACTCTGTGCAAGTGGTCAGGTGAAGAATGGACTAAAAACAGACAGAATACATGTTCCATTCACACTGTGAACACACTTTACTTTCAGTGTTTGAAAGAAACCTTCGGTCATTTTTTTTTCCCAGATACATTAATTGTATAACTACTTAGAATTCATGTTTCTAGCCGTTTATGTACTAACTCGAGTGAATAAAGTCATAGCTACCTGAATAAAGCACACCATATGTGCTTTATATCAAGCCTCACTCACTATTTTATAGATAATTATAATTGTCAGTGTTTTAACTCTGCTGAGACTTCAGTCTAATGGCTTTATTTATTATACGGCTGCTTATTTCACAGACTTAACTGCAGTAGCACAGAAGAATGCTTTGGAAAATACTCACCTTCTGTTCTAGACATCTAATCTTAGGACTAATCTCATTAGGCTCAATTAAGGAAGGTTGAGGCTCCTCGTATCCAGAAATCAGGTTCTGGATGAGAGCAGTTTGCAGCAAGAATTGCATTTAGCTTTCCTCCGTTTCACTAAAGAGGAGCTCATCTTTTTTCTAGATTTCCAAATTAATATTCTTCACATAGAGATCAGGGAAATCTGCCTGTTGTCTTTATCTGTCACCTTAAAAAGATAGATGAGAATATATTTCATAGAGCAGGAAATCATCATTTTTTGTTGTTGTTGTTTCAGAACACCTGAAGAATTTTTCAGGAGGAAGGTACTACAGAAATATCTATTACTCTTAATTATCACATTCTGAAACTCAAATTAATAATTGTAATTTATGACAGAGTTATAATTTCTAACCTAAGATTTTTTTTTTCTCTGTGTAATACTCTGCCATTCCCTTTTAGTCTCTCCTCTTTTCTTTTAATTGTCTATTTCTTCCTTTGGGTTGCAATTAAAATGACTGGCACACGTGTCCTAGAAATAATCTTCCTCTGGCTTTTTCCCCTCTAATGTTCCTCAGAAAACTTGGCTTCTTTCTGTTCTTTCCCAATTTACAAGGAGAGTGGTCAGCTGTGAGAAGAGAGCACCAGTATTCAGACTCTCAAGTGGCAGCTGATGGTGTGACTAGACTGAGCAAAGAATGAGCAAAGATATGAAACTTTTCCTATGTGAGAAATGGATTATACAGGTCTCTAGCTTGAAAAAGAGACAAATGAGGCTATGAGTCTAGGAAATGGTAGAGATTTATTAAACTATGAGTAGCATAAAGAAGCTGAAAAGGAAATGATTAGTTTCTGTGTCTTCCTGATGGACATCAAAGGAAAATACCAGGTTGAAAACAAACCAGAGGATGTGGTTCTCCCCACAGTATGTAATAATGTTGTAGAACTCCTTTACCGAGGTAACAGTCTGCAATGCTTCAAAAAGCATTTGGATAAATTAATATTCTAAGAAAATTTTTTGTTAAGTGATCATATGGTTTAAATTATTTTTCCCATAGCTGTTAACACCTCCAGGAAGAAAGTAAATTTCAAATGTTACTGTAAAGTAACAGGAAGCTAGAATCAGAGGAAAAAAAAAAAAAAAAAAAAAAAAAAGCCAAAATCATCACCAAAAATTTAACTCTTCCCTTTACTCTCCTAGTTTTGCATGCAAACTTTACTGAGTTCTTTTGGTTTTCAGTATTTTGACACCTATTGAACAAGTAGGGAAAGAAAAATTTAGAATTACTGGTAGCCTGCTTTGATATGTTTTCCTTACCCTCTGTAAATGTCATCCAAGTATAGCCAGCCTGAATACACCAGCATAACTCATGCCAATGACTTCCTAACTGACAGTCAGTCTCACAGGCAGAATTTCTAACTTCATGAAACAATTAAAATACACATTTGTAAAAGCATTCAGTAGCTAAATGAAAAGCAGTGTAGCCTGTACAGCCAAGGCCCAAGCAAGGTCTCGTCCATGCTAGGCACCAGCCCGTTCTGCACAGGTTGACAGGATGGCTTTTTAAACTACATCCCTGACTATTTATGAGTAGATGAGAATGCAATTAATCTGTACCTCCTACAGATCTCTTAGTTGCTGGGAATTTTAGGGACAATAATTTCTGTTTGCAGCTGTTTGATCAAAAGTGATGGCAATGATTTGTCAATTTATGGATGAATAGACCAGGAAGTATCTTGCGCGTTGCCTAAGGCAGAACCTATGGGAGTTTTTCTGCCTCCTTTTCTTCCCTTTGCTCATCTTCTGTTTTGCAGTAATTTCCACTTTAGGTAAACTGAGTCTTTTTGATCTAGATTAACAGATATTCAAACATTAAAAATCCTTGCTTTGTGAAAGATAAAGAACAATAATAAGGTTAAAATGTCCAAGCACAACCAGAAAATGCAAGCAGATGTTCGGCATCCTGGCTAAATAACCCTTTCCTGTTTCTCAACAAGCTTTCTGAAACACGGTGCAATAGAAAGTATGAAAGATGGCCAAATAGCCGGATCTTAAAAGGTATAAATAGGAAGAGATCTTTGAGGACAGCTGGGCACAGATCTTGTTTATCTTGACTACAAACTACATGAAAAAACATTCTCAGGATTCTGCATACTGTTACTACTCTCTTAGAACATTTATGCTATAAGTCGTTTGTAAGTATTGCTCATGCTACAGTGCTGAATGGTATCTCTTCCTAAGTATTTCCTGCCACTCTCAATAATGCACAGGAAAGGATCTGCTGGTAATAGACAGTCAGAAACTTCAGTTAAGACTCCTTCAGTTATCTTACTCTTTTTCAACAACATGCACTATGTTCGGGCATGTTTTTGTTTTGTTTTGTTTTTGTTTTGTTTCTGTGCTGACTGGTCACCAAAGTTCAAATTATTTGGAGATCTATTTTTTCTGACCACAAATACAATGCAAGAGATGGAGAAGTTAAGATGTTTAGTGACAAGAGATTCTTTATTATATAATTATCCTTCTGAATTTAGTGAGTGCCGTAGAAGTAGGGTCCCTAGTATGGTGCTTATAGATTCAACAGCCTCGTCTGTTTTCATTGACTCTGATCTAGATTTTAAAGTCTCCAGGGCAAAGACTACTTCTGTAATCTCTACTAGTACAGAGACTAGAACAATAAAATCCTTATTTTGATCTGTCCCTGGCGATACTACTGGAATACTAATAATTGATATTTTAATCAAGAATTGCATGATCAGACTCATGCAATCTCATACATGTTGTGGAAACAAATGTACATTTATATTAGTATTAAGAAAAAGACATTCAATGAATTTGACATTCTGTATACCAGCAAGTTTTGAATGACAAATACATAGTGTTGTCATGAATAAGTAAAATATTATGATCATTACCATACTTAGATAATTGCATTTGAAACAAGCTGGCCAAAAAACAATTAATTAGTAGCATAGGAAATCATCATGATATCAGCTATAAATACCAAACATAACTGATTATTTCAGCCATAAAATGGTCCTGCCAAGTAATTTTAATGAGACATTATGTTGAAAAAAGATGTTTTTTTCACCACATTTCTACAGGCAACCTGTGACTTTGTAGCCATTCTCTTTTGTGATACTCTCTGTATTAGCAGATACCAAATTGAACATAAACTAAAATGAAACTAATCTTGGATTTTCAATGTTCTTGAGCTGCTTTTTGATTGTTGTAGAAAATGCAGGCAGATTCTTTTGTTGTTGACATCATAAGTGGGGGTCACTCTGGGCCTGCTGAGTACATTCAGAGCTCAAGAAAAAAAATGATTTCCTGTTTTTGAAAAGCAGCTGGCATTACAATGAAATGGTTTCAATTTTTTTTTTTGTTTTCCACTGAAGCATTCAATGAATGCAGCAGGCATAATAGGTTGAAGTAAACAGTGTCAGGTTCTGTTATATCAAGAGCTCTTTTAAACTAAGCAGACAAGCTATCTTCAGTGCCTGAAACCCTATAAATGACAGTAGAGACTGAAAATGAGTTTGTTTCCTGACAAGTGTTTTGACGACATTTTGAAGAACGGAAGGAGATGCTTTGCTAATTACTGTGGTTGCCACACGTTCAGTCATGATACTGTTTCATTAATGAGCAAATATAAACAGCCTGTGTAAGGCAGTAATAGAAGTAGAGATATATTGAAATATATGCTAGCAGCTCAGACTCTCATAAAAAAGAGAAATATAGGTAGATCCTCTCCATTTGCCCATATTCACCTTTATTCAGTGAAGGAGGCTGTATCAACCTCTCAAATGTTTTTGTAATCCAAGAGATCCCTGGGGTGGAGAGAGTCCTTAAGTGAGTATGAAAAGGCTAGAGGTGAATTCTTTTCAGCAAGCTCACAAATATAGGGTAGCTATCATTCAGATGGAGTGCAAATTAAAAATGAGCAATATTTATAGTAATAGGTGGAATCTGTCCCTCTGAGCTAGTCTGGCTTCAGCCTTGGTTAGGCATTGGATTTTAAAATTTGCAGTGCTGTAGGTAATCAGAACTGGATATATTGTGGAGAAGCAAGAAGATAAAGTCTTAATAAGTTATGACAGCTGGAAAATGGTACTGAAGTTGACCACTACTCTTTCTCTATTAGGTTGCAAGAGGGAATTTCAGTTTTGGCTAGATTCGGAGTTGTCTCCAGACGTATGAGCAAGATTTTACTTATTAAGGAGGAGACCTGGAAAACTCCTTTGTCACTTTCCAAGGACTGAAACCACATAAGAAAATCATATACATAGCTTTAAGGTATCAGGTTGCCAAGAGCCAGTTCTCAGTATTGTTTAAAGTGGACACTGCCTTTTCCCCTAGTGGGATACAGTCTTGTGTACTGCTGAACTTTGGAAATGCAAGAAGTCTTTTGGGGCTTGGTATGTGTCCTCTTGTAACACCAATATGAAAGGGCATGTCAGGTCTTTCATTTCACCAGCGGACAGTGGGGAAAGAAGGTCCCTCTGTGTGCTTTGTGCAATTCCAAGATTCTTGCTTATATAAACTCCCTTGCAGTGTTTATGTTTAATTTGTATCCAAAGGCTACTGTTCTCCCTTGAGACAGAGTAAAAAAATTTGTTCAGCTTCTCTGATGGCTTGCAACTGCCAATTCCAGCCTTCCCCCTTATTTTTCTTCATTTTATTCCCAAGTACACAAGCCGGTTGCCAAACTAGATCAAGAAATGTCAAAGAAAAAGATTTTAAAAACATATATTCCATTGTTTTGATTTTTAGCTTTAACTTAAAAAGAACTGAAGGCTGTTAAATACTTTTGCTTGCAGAAAGGTGTATTGTTATTTTTTCTTTTGTGAGCGTTAATATTTTGAAACATTTCTGTCAGCATGGCCAGAAGGGGAAGATCTAATGTGACTGACTGACACCTAGAAGTAACACTTGAGAGTAAGAAATCAAGATTGAATGCCACCTATAAGAGTGAAGAGTGTGAGTGGAAAAATGNTTTCTATCAGCACGACCAAGAGGAGACAATGTAACGTGAATGACTGGTACTCAGAAATAACTCATGAGAAGAAGGAATCAAGGTTGAATACTACCTACACTAAACTACTAAGAGTTAAGAGTGTGAGTGGAAAAATGTGAAGAGAAATAGCAATGGTAAGGATGTTAAGATGCTAAGGTGAAAATACTAAAGTGATAAAGCCGCTGGTAAAACAAACATTCACTTTCAAAGGACTTAACTCTGCCAGGCACATCTAACTAAGCAGTAACTATTAAAATAAGTATAGGGCATGATGGAAATATACTAAATTTGTATCCATCAATGACCAAATCTGATTTTTTTTTTCTGAACTTGCTTTCCATCCTGGTTCTGCAAATCTTTGTAAGATGTTATCAATGAAAAGCTTAACTGATGATACTTGTTAGTGTGTGTAACCAAATATGGAAGCTATCAAATTTCAATGGAAAAAAAAAATCCTAATAGCAATTTATTAAGTAAATTAGTTCCTAAGGTTTATGTCAGAGATTTTTGAGCCAGAACTTAGCCTTTGCATCACTCCATTGCTGGAGTATCTGGGGAGCCTTTTGATGACCAACTTAAAAGACAAATTCTCTTTCGATGTAAAAGTTGGTCTATGAGACCTTTCCGCACTTTTAGGGCTTATTGGAGGATAGACTGGATTTTTCAAATTGTACATCCAGGATTTCCATCATTTCTATGAATCTTCTGGTATTTTTACCATAAGCTGTAGGAAATTGGATATTAACACTTTGCCTAGAAGATTTTGAGACCATATGTCTTGACAGAGTGAGTCCAGAACTGTCTGAAACAGGTTATTGAGTCATTGAGTCATTGAAACAGGTTATCGAACCATACCTGTTGTTCATTTTTATGCTGATCTGTCATCCTTTTCTGTCTTGGTCGCTAGTTCTGAAGCCTGCTCCTCTGAGGTTGTACTCACCAAGCTTTCATAGATGAGAAGGTATTTTGTAGGTCATTGGGAATGCCATCTCTGTACATGAACAATGTGAAATTCTTCTCTTCCTCTGAGCCTATTCTCACAGTAGGATTAACAATAGGAAATAGAGGGGAATTGTGACTGCAGAACATTGTTGTAGCCTTGGTTGTTGTGGTTTAGGTATTGCAAAAGAAAGGTCTTTTTGCTCCAAGTTACTGCCTTTCAGAAGGTGCCTAAATCTCCATGACAGCAATGGTAGCTGAAGACATATCCTACAAGTGTAGTTGTGGAGAATTTACACTGTCAATGACCCATGGTTACTATGACTACTAGGACAGGTCACTGCTTTTTGTCTTTGCTTTTTTTTTTTTTCATTTCACATTACTGTACTAATATAGATTTATAGTCTGTGCTTATGGTGAGAAATTACATTTAAAAACTGAGTTGAATGTTATGGATTATATTCTGTGTGTCCGGTTAAATAGAATTTCAAATAGTAAAAGCAAAGGAGCATAATTATATTCTCTTTTGCTTCCTTTCAGATCCTTTTCGACCTTATAATCCTCCAGGATGACCCTTCAAGTTGACTGGATGTCACTAATTGCTTCTGAAGATAGTTTCGGGCAGGCATATTATGGTGAAGGTGTGAGATCTGGATGCTGTAGATGTGTGTACTAAAACCTGAAGAGAGGGCTCTGGAATTCTGTTATGGCTATAAAGACCTGATTTTCCACATTCTTTGGTGATTTTCCAAGTTTCAGAGCTTGTACTTCTAAACTGAAAGTAATTACTGAGGAAATTAATTTCACAGCTAAAGACTGCAGTGTCGTGACAATTTAGAGAAGCGGGAAGGATGTTTTCTGAGCAATCACTAACTTTTCCACCATACCTTTCTTTTTGTTTGTCACTTAATATCATTCATTAAAACAGGTAATAAGAATTGCTTCACTTTAAATTTCCTCTGAGTCTCAGTTTAGTTGAGTTAAACTTTTCTTAGAAAAATATGTTAGTGTAGTGCTCAATTGACTTTTCTTATAACAGAAATAATACTTTTCTACAGGTTTATTCTTAGCAGCACTAGAAACTTCAAAAAATGCATATATTGCTGGTTTCTCATTAAAATAATTGTGAATGCTGACTCTAGTTGTCAGGCACAACCTTTCTACCCTAATGAGTAGCAGCTTATTGAAGTTTTTTCCTGTGGGAAAGCAGCCATACCTTTGGAGTCACGAGAAGGTTAGCAGACTGCAAAGGAGTAGGCTTTTAGTGTTATTAAACCATCTTCTTCTCTTTTTTCTTTTTCCTTTCCCTTCAGACTGCAGCCTACAACAAGAAAATGTGGTGTCTTCTAGGCAATTGTTTTTCCTATTTAAGTTCTGTGTTATAGATCCTGGCCACTTGCTATTAGAGTGAATAAAAGAAAAACAATACTAAAGCTTCCTTTCCTAATCTCTCTCTATTCTGTTTCTCCTGTCTCTGAACAGCAACTCACTGTTGGAGAAAAAACAGAAGTCCCTTACTCAAGGGTTAAACATTCCCTCCTTTAAGTCAGAAGTAGGTTTAAATAAGAGCAAATTAGGCCTTTCCATAAAATAATTTTCTACTTGAGTTAATCATGTGTGTCGAGGGGGAATTCTGTGCGTTTCTGTTCATGGTGTTTCTCTGTCATTTCTTTCCACTGCAGTAACTTGAGGAAAGTTATTTGTCAAGACTGTCTCCCATTTTGGGACTTCTAAGAATGAAAGGTGTAATGGTGGAAAGCATTCACCATACTTACAGTCCGTCACCTAAATTAATTCATTAAAAATGCAGTAATACCTGCTTATTCAGGAAATGGCTACAGTAAGTGTTGTCGGTTGTGTTTACAAAAATAAATAAATAAATAAAGTGATAAAGAGACATTGCAGTTGCCTTATTGTAGACTTGTGAAGAGTGGTTAATTATTGGGTAGTTTGTGAAGAAAACACTTTGGTCTACCAAAACAGTGTATTTTAAAAGCAATTGTAGAAGAGGAAAATATGCCACTGTTCATTCCACCAACTCTTTACTCTTTTTGCTAAAAGAACATTTAATCAAGAAAAAAAGGCCCTGTCAGTTGCAAGAAATTATATAAATGTGACTTTGCAGAAGTGAAAGATATGCTCAATACATATTATGTGAACACCTTTAGTCACCCAGACAACATTCCATAATACATAGGAATAAAATGAAAATAGCTTTTTGCATTATAAGTTCACTTTTATTGAAGCTGTAAAGAGTCACATGACTTTGTATCTAGCCCTTAGGATAGCAATAGAGCTCATTTTGACAGTCAGACTGAAAAATATTGCAGCTTTACAGAGAAGGGAGAGCGCTAAAATTGATCCATTTCTTGGCTAGTGTTGATGAAAGTAGTACATGGGTGATAGCTATTACAACTTAAATATCATATGCAGAAGTTTTTATTTCAACAATCTCTTCTTGCTTGTTATCCAAATGGAGATTGGAAGTCAGAAGAAAATGCTATATATTCATTTCTGACTGCCAACTGATTGGCAGCAAGATGATATGGAGGGCTGCATTCACGGTAAGGGACAACTATTACAGCAACCTGTGTAGGAGTAATATTCAGAAGCCTTTAAACATATAAGGTCTGTGCAAGTATAGGAAAACAAGATTTTTGTACCCAAAATCTAGGCGTGTAAAGGTAGCTAAATTCAAAGCGTACTTTTATAATATGCGGTCTGAGTGCAGGTTGCAATGTGCACACAACTGAATGGCCGATTCTGTTGTGCTCACAAGTTGTGCTGAATAACAGCCAGCATGGCCAGCAGTTTAATTCCTAAACTAATGTGACTTCTGAGTCTTTTATTAGCAACTTTCCATCTTATTCTAAGTTGTCCTGCTACGTATTTTTGAAGTTGATAGAAAAGGTGTGACAAAGTCACCCATTTTTAATTGGAGTAGTGAGAGAAAAAAACTGATAGAGTGCTCTCTCAGAAGTAGGTTACAGCTATTTCACTCTTTTTCCATAGATTTAAAATTAAGGAAAAGTAGATGACATAGAAATGAAAATGTATCAGAAAACAAGCAAGAGATGAAACTCCTGCTTTGTAATTTCTAAAAATTGCCTCTGACAACATGCACTTTTTCACCCATACACACCAATGCAAATTTAAGAATTCATGTCATGTTTCTATGTGCTTAAACACTGCTTAATACATGGTTCAGTTCTACAAAAGACCCAAGAAACAACTCTAGAGTCCTTTCTCCAGCTCTTCCTCTATATATTTATATGTAGGATATGCAAAGTATGGACAAATATACAACCACGGTAACTTTGATATGCATCAGGATTATCTGTTGAACTGAATTGAGAAATCTTGTCCATATCCTTTAAATACTGAAGCCAACAAGGGCATTCCTCATGATTATGGAAATCTGATTTTCTTGAGAAGCTGGTATCATGATGGTCTTTAGAGAAAAAAAGATTATTCCTTTACATGCTTTAAAGTCAAATGTATAGACTAAAAAGTACCATTTTACCATTTGCCTCTTCCGCTTTTCTTTCTCCTATCTATATTGGTTATACTGTTAATAATGGTTAACTTCAGTATGTTTATATTTTCTCATCACATTCTGCTTTTTTATCAATTAAACATTAAGCGCAACGAACGGATCTGGGTGCTACTAGTTTACCCTGGAGTTAAAAATTATTATGTGTCCTCAGGGGAAAACCTTTTCATTTTAAAAGGAAACAAACAGCCCAAAGCCCTGAAACATGAAGCTTTTAGCTAATGTTCAGACATAAAGTTACCTGTGTTCAAAGGTGCTACTCATACTGTGCTTCTTTTCCAGTTAAATACTCAGTATAAATTTTATAGAACTCATGTGATAGACATCTGGAATTTAAAGACCTGAAGACCAGCATAGGTGGTTTTATGTTGTTTCTAGGAATCAAATCAATTATCTCTAATTCATTCTGTATTGGCCATTAAATGGTCAGTGGCTTGAAGATTTGGAGATGGATGGCTGTAATGGAGAGTTAAAAGTGTATAGCTCTGTAATTCTGAAGTCTTACTATCCTATTGTACTGTGCATTTGCTAGTAGTGGTATATCGTATTGGAAGAAAATAGACCAGTGCTTTCAATTACATGAACAAAAGCCCAGAAAGCTTTGGCTGCTGTCAATGGAGCTGCTAAGCACAACCAGTACAAGAAACTAGGCATATGTTACACAGAAACCTAACTAATGTTCCAGGAAACTCACCACTATATTTTCCTTCTCATTTAGGTGGGTAATATATCAGATTACAGATCCTGTGTGTTGATGATTCATTGTTTATTCTTCCTGGACCTCTCCAGAGGTATATGTGCATAAATAACATCCACTACCTGAGCCAAAAGCCAACCATTTCTCATAGCACCTACCTTCATTTTTCCTTGTTAATTATAGAAAATGATTGGCTCTCTCCATTGCTTTTCATGTTGGTGGCAGTTTTATAGCACAGTCCTAGTATTCCTATCCCTAATATCTTTGCTTGCCAACTTCTAAGAACTATGGAAAGCATAGATTTTGTTTGTTTGTTTCTTTCAAAAACAGTGTTTTTGAACAGTGTTTAGCCTTTTTCAATATGGGAAAGTTATAAGCTTCTCAAGGAACATATTTTTATATGCCTGTTCAGATGATGTCAATAATATTTATCTCCTGTCCAGCAGGAGATTATTAAATTTGATTTTAACAAATGTCATCAAAATGCATTTTAAATATTGGTGCTTGCATCAAGGCTTTTGCCAGGTGTTCATTACCCTAAACATTATGGGTGAACAATTGAGTAGAGTGTGTGAAAAGAGTCTCTCTGTCTCTGCTGTCTTTGGCTGACCTGATACTTATGTGTAACAGAAATATTAGGGGAAAGCATAGTTAGATCTGGCATCTCTGGGTGTGATAGTATTTGGGCTGGCAGAAAAAAACTGAATTGTTAACTGTACTTCTGTTGCTGAGACAATACCACCCAACAAAGATTTAGCTATACCATACTGAATGCGTGGGGCCTGGAGAATGTAAATATTAGGATCTCTATGCCAAGAGAATGGGTAGATCCAAAATCCGAGGTCCAGACAGATAAGAAACAGATGGTTTCGGAGATTTCTCTTTCCAATTAAACTTGCTCAGGTTCTAGTTATTAAATTTTGAAAATGTGAATATTGGAATTAGTCTATCTTTGAAGAGGATATCTCTTATTAAAAACAACATCCCACATTGCCACAAGGACAAATCATTCATATCTAGAATGTATACATTTTTTTCAATTCTCTTTTAAAGGCAATATATTTTAAAGCAAAAAAAAAATTACCTAAACAGGAAGTTTGAATGCATTGGATATGTATATGGTTATGGATTTGAATTTAATATATAAGTGATATGTCAAAAACAGTCCAAATCAAATCTTTATCCTGATCACCCAGTATTTTCTTACATAGGATCCAGTATTGCAAGTAGGGCAATGAGATATGAGTTGTTACTTATTTATTTATTTATTTATTTTCAAACCTGTAGCACACAAAAGAAGAGTGTTGATAAAGGGGCGGGTGCTTGCAATCTAGTAAAATTAGCTTTTTTTACTGAATCTATCTGGTATAGAAAGATCAACCTGATAACAGAGGTTTTAGTAGCACCAAGCCAAAAGTTTCCTGGTACAAACTGTACCATCTTGATGTTTCATTCCTTTTAAACCAGACAACGCAGAACTTTTATGTTGCTCTTTAATTTCTCAAGACTTGGACTAAATCTTAACTGATGTTGAAGTATTGAATTAGCTTGTCATTCATATCCCAGAT
>WBNA01000338.1:748465-766982 GCA_013398345.1 Nothocercus nigrocapillus
ATGTGATTGTCATTGTTGGCTAAAAATTAATCTGGAAATGAGATAATAAGGTATAACTCAGACTGAATTTAAGGTGTAATGAGAATTTCTGTGCTGTCCATGCCACCATTACACCCACTGAACAAAGTGAAGTATTTTGCAATTTTGTAGTCACTTAGAACATTTACTACATTATAGCTAAAAAGAAAAAAGTCAGGATTTACAGCCTGGTGTCACTCTTATGATTCTTCTACTTTATTCTTATGTTTTACTGCTTTTATTGCTTACTTTTCAGCTGTCTACCACACTATTGTAAAATCCTAAAAAGAAACACCCGGGGAAATACTGCTTGGAGCTGCCATAGGATTTACCAAAGGAGACAGCTGCAAAACTGTTAAGGTTCACTAACAGATTTGTGAAATATATGGTACTCCATTCCAGATTCTGCAAAATTATCTCTTTGAGTGCTAGCCTTTCATAAACGAAGGCCTATTAGATCTACACCAAACAAACTGGATGTAGTGCAACAGTTAATAGAGTAGAAGAACTTTATGTTTCCAGCAATTCAAAAGTTTGCATAAATTTACTGAAGTTTTTACTGTCTGACAGAGAGTAATCTACAAAGGTTGATCTTATTTTCTTAGGACAAAGAAATACAAGTTTTGTCAAACATTCTGTGACATGCACACAAGAGATGAAAGAGAGCAATTGGGGGCAATCGTCTGGACTTTGGACTGGCCTCTTAATTTAAGTTACTGGTGGCTTGTGTTCTAGAACAAAAACATGCTTTTGAGCACTTTGTTCAGCAAGAAAGATCTGAATTTTAGATTATTTCAGTTTTTACTGAGTGAAAATGATTAGCAAGTACATGCACTATTTTCATCTTCCATTTTTAAGAAAAATAGGTTTCTTCAAATTTACTTCAGAATTTCAGGGGCGGTTTTATAGACAATGGACAATTTGCCTATAGCTTGTAAAATGTCTAGAAACAGGATCTGAATGAGAAGTAGGTATTGGAAAGTGGCATTTATACACACTGAAGCAACAAATACTAAAGAAATTCACATTCAGTTATGCTTTATGTATTTTGTAGAGAGGAATTTATAGATATTAATATCTAATCTTTGTGCAGAGTCTTCTGTGCTCAGAGATTAAAGAAGGATTATTTATTACTGACTGAGAAAGAGAAGTAAAGCCATTTGAAAGGAAAAGTATTGGCTTTTTTTAAGAGAAACTTGGAATATTTTATTTCAGAAAGACAGAAGTGATATACTGTGTGTTTTCAGCAAGAGATCCTAATGTCTTTCAGATGTTATGCTGTGCTACCTAAAGTATGTGCCTTCCTAGAGAGCTAACTAATATTTTGTAAAAAACATGCATGGATGGAAGAATTGAACAGAAAGAGAGAGAGCTATCTCATTTAAAAATCATACAAATCCAAGATCCAAACTTTTGTAAAATGTTGGAACATTTATAACTCCTTGAAGTTACTCCTTTGAGCTATGTTTTTGTTCTATATAATGTCATACTCATCATTAGACTTCTGTGGGATTTTTCTTGTTTGTTTGTTTTGGGGTTTGATTTGCTTTGTTTTGTTTTTTCTCCCTTTCAGTCTCCCCATCTTGGTGAGAAAACAGATCAGAAAATTCTGTCCTGCCAATGTCCAACAGCTTTCTGAAAAATGTAGTTGTAATTCATGAACAAAGGTGTATGGACAAGATGTTACTAATGCCACCAAAACAGTGACATTTCTGCTTTGTTTTTTTGACTGATTAATTTTGCTGTAGGCAGGACAAAAATCTAGTAACTTGATTTAATCAGAAAATCTGCCCTGCACATAATTCAGGGAACTTAACTGTGAAATGAATGGAAAATTAGCTAGAATATCAGGAGTGAGCACAAGCATGTAATGTGCTTTAATTGAACCAAGTGACATGGAAGACTTATTCATTATTGACTTGTTTTTAAAGTATTATTTTCCCATGGGAACTTCATTTTCTGACTGTTACAGAACTGTGCATTAGTAACTAAAGTAAATGGTTGAAACTTCAACCTCACAGGGGCAGCAGTATCACTCAGGCCCTTCCTTTATCTCCTTGCATTTCTCTCTGCCCCTGAAATTTATATATGTTGAACATGACATTGAGTACACTCCGTAGAAGTGCATTTCCATGGGGGTAAAACTGGCTGTCTCTTGTCTTAGGTCTTCTCTTCATTTTCTGTTCTGTGGTGCACACGGATTGGCCAGTGCTCTGGGGAGTTCAGCTAGTGGTACTGATGCTTGCTATCTGGTCATCTCACAAAAAGCCGCTCTTCTGACGACTGAAGTCAAAGCAGACGATCTGTATCTGGGCCAAGATTTCTGGTTAGGTACACATTGTAAAAGGCATAGCATAAACTTGTTTGACCAACAGGAAAAATACCCATTTTTTCACAAGAAAGGAGTCTGTATGCTACCCATGTAAGAGCTCCCTGGGACCACTTTTTATCCAAGGTGTCCTTTAATGCAAGCATGTATTGATTTCTGAGGTAGCATCTCTCCCTATCCCTAGGGGATCTCCCTAGGGTATCTCTCTCCCTATTTCAGTGATGTCTTGGAATAACTCCTTATTGGACTATTCTTGATGGACAGCTGGAAATTTCATAAATCATTTTGGATAAACGTATCTACTACCCAAATCCCAGTGGAACTTGTTATTCTGGAACTGGGAGCCCTGATGACTGTTCGGTCAAGGAAGATGTTCCTGTTGTTCCGTATGTAGATAATATAGATATGGTATAGCTCTGCATTAAATGACAGATTATAATTTCCCTGAGAAGAGTAGTATTACTTCTTTTCTACTTGTTGGAAAAAAACAGTTTTCCTAATAAAACACAGTTCAGCAGGGAAAAATAGGTAGAATGGATTTCAGATTATTAATTAAATGGTTTTCTTTCACTTTTAAAAATTCATTTTTTTCCTACCTTTTTTTCATCAATAGTCACAAATTGGTGTACCTTTTGCACTTTGCCAAGACTCGCTGTGGTTATTACTTCTTCTATCCTCTAATTACAGTAGAGCTGAGAAACTATGATACCTATGCTTTAGTCAAACTATCACCTATTTGCTTTACATGTTATCATAAAAAAATAAGTCTCACGGGGTGATTCCTTGGGATCTAGTACCTGATGTTCCTCCTCTGGGATCTTCAGTACAGTACTGTAGTAATTTAGACATTCAAGTCTCAACGGGAAACTGCCTAAAATGTTGTTCTTCCTTTTCTTATGAAAGTTGCCCTGGTGTTTCCTTCAAAAGATTTTTCTAAAGGACTTAGAGGAACATATTCAGGTTCAAATCCCAGCACGTGCCATGCACCTTATCCTCTCCTGCTGCAATATTTGGTTCCATCGCTCTATTTCCCACTCTTTTGTAATTGTAGCTTATGATTGTCCATTTATAAAGCAACCTGGGGTTTGACAGTTTCCTAATGAGATGCTACAAGGCCTCATTACAGCTACTTTCAAGCAGTGGTTTCAGAATGTGGTATCTTTTTTTTTTTTTTTTTTTTTTTTTAAAGATCTTTTTTGTCACAGCTTTCCCTTCAATGAGGAGGTTAAGTAAGCAGGGATTCTCTTATATCGTTTGTAGCCCATTATTTTCAGTTCTCTAGAGAAGATGATTAACCGAGCAGCCCTAGAGAGCTTTCATTTTTGAGTGTTGAACTCCACCTACAGTAGTTAGTTCCTTTTCCCTGGTTCAGTCATAAGTTTTGACAATTTTGAAATACATTTTCATTCTCAGGTACTCTGAACAATAGCTTCTCTCTAAACTATTCCCATCTTTGGAGGGAGTCTGATGTCTTTCTGAGGTTGTTTGGCAAACACATGAAAAGGTTGTTAATCATCCTCCAACTCCTACTTTTCCAGCTGGATCAGAAGATCTTGTTTTCCAAGCAGATTAATGTGCTATTGTGTAACTGACTTTGAGATTTCAGCCCTCGTTGTGCTGGAAAAGTATCGTGTAGTGGATGAAGAAAATCAGTCCTTTTACAAGCTGCCACTAAGCCAATATTTTTCAAAACATTGCAGGACTCAGTGTCTATCTTCCCATGCATTTGAATCAAGGCAATAGATCTCCCAGTCTGCTGCTCATATTGTATAGATAAAGTAAACAGATACTTGGTGACTTAAATTTTTAGATATTGAATCTAAGACATTTTGAAACAGATGTCTTTAAAAAGTAGATAAGCATTTTGGTAAAGTTATCTGAAGCAAATAATGGATATTTTTCTGAAAAATAAATCTGATGTACTGATACATATTCATTTTTGTATGTGTACAATAGTAGGGTAGTAGAGAATACACATATACACTCAGGCACACGTGCTCATTTACAGGCAGATCCTGTCTCTTTTCTGGAAAAAAAAAAAAAAGAAAAAAAAATGTAAGCAATACCTGTTAAATCTCTCACCATTGTTCATTTTAGTAATGTATTTCCTCATTTTACAAATGCTATTGTGACATCTGTGCAAAGATAGTCATATGCAAAGTAGTAAACAATTGTCTATTAAACTACTCCACATATTTTACATATTTACATAAAGAATGAGACAAGGAACAATAAAGCAAATAAATGATATCTTCACTTAAGCAGCTAAATGTGAAATGAATTCTGTTCTTGCCACTGCTGTTCTTGTCATTGCAATGATGTAGTAGCAAATCACATAAAACACATTTTTCTCTGAAGCCTTTTTAAGCACCCAGCTTTAGACAACACTGATAAGAGTTTTGCCAATCTTAGAACTCTGCTGTCTTTAATATCAGAGAGATTTATGTTTGCATTTACCATGTGAGGCAATAAATATTTTGAAAAAAGGAGTCTGTAGAGGTTCCAAACTGGTACCACAAAAGAATTGACATACATCAGACTTCAGCCTTAACGTTTTTATAACACTGGGAGCCATCTACAAAATGAGTGAGACTTAGGGGTATTCAAGACAGCCATAGTGATGTCTCTTACAGAAATCCCTGAGAAAATCTTCAGTTCTGTATGAACAGGAAACTTTAAACTGGGTAAAGAGAATAGGATCATAAGTTGAACAGAGAGAAATTTAGAGAATGGCCTGTTTTTTCAGAAAGCATCAATCATTTCTGAAAATGAGTAAGAGACAGGATCTGTGGAAAATAACATCTAATTTAATATCATGCCCAATAAAATTTTAATTTTCTTTCTCCTCAGAATAAGAAAGGAGTTCAAATGACGGTGGAATAAAAGAGCAAAGCACTTACCAGTGACTGTATTTGTTGTGTTAGTCTGAAATCGTGTTATTCCACTTATACTTCCTATGTTTTCCTGGCACTGTGTAACAGAGTTCAGATCATTTCAGAAACTAAGCCAATTTTTTTTTTAAGTATAATTCTTACCTTCATTCAGATAAATCAGGCAGGACTCACCATAAATTATAGACATCACTGTGGACCTGTGCATAGATTCTTATACAAGAAACACATGAGAAAAAGAAAAATTTGCTTTTCTTTACATTGTGGTTATAAAATTTAGGAAATAATGTAGCAGACATAAATAGAAAACTTCAAAAAAATGAAGATTTGTTACCTAACTAAAGCTTTAGAATTACCTAAAATAAAACGCAAACTGACAAAAATGGCTCACCTGCACCGCCATCTTCAACTGTCTTACCTACTTCGTGACATCTGTGGTTTGAGTACAACTCAGTTTTATTACACTTTCTCTAATCAAAGACATAAGACAGATGTGAATTATTTCCTTTCCTGCCTTAATGTATGGTCTCACAGTCACGAAGGATGGAAAGAATTTTTTAAGTTGACCTCCATTAGACTTATGGAGCCTTTACTTAAAGCACCTACAATTAAAATTCTCTATAATTTTTTATGTAGTTGTAAGACCTTGATCTTGGGTTCTCCAGTCATTCTGGGTATTTGATCCCCTATAAACCTACAAGGTTATGAGTGCACAGAACTTATCTATTACATGCTGTTTAGAGCGTGATACAGCAGAGATACAGCTTTCAGAGATGAAATTTTGGACCGATACATTTTACTAGAAATTTTTAACTGAATGCTTATCTCTGCTATGAAGTTGCCAATAAGGGCTACAGGGTATTCTTTTCAATTATCACATGCAATAGTGTCAGTCGTTATTTTTATAACAGCAAATGCAAATGCCTAGAGCATTTCTATGATACTATTCCTCCTCTATTGGAAGTGTAATGGATCACTGAAAGAAAAACAGGAAAGGTTTAGCACACAGTGGATTTCAAAGCCATTGCTGGTAAGAGTAAATTCAAGTTTTTCCCTCACGTCTTACTTCAGTATCATATCCTATCTTCTGAAATGGCCTGTGGTTAGTACTGTTAACACTACAGCACTGTTATTTAGCAACAGTGATAGCTGTAGTAATATTTTTCTTATTTTTTCAGCAGTATAAATCTAAAGATTGAATATCAATGAAAAAACTAGACTGAATAAGAGATTTCAAGCTTCCAGAGAATAAGGAAGCTTCACACTCTAATTCTTCTGAAGTAGATAAAGGATATTTTTTATCTCCTCTGCTATATTTTTAAGGGAAAATTGCTTTGCACAGGATTGTTACTTGCAGATTTGTACTTAAAGGTTCTTTTTGCATCTCGCTAACATGCTCAAGATTATTCTAGGCATTTTTGTTATCCAAAACTAGATAATTATATTATTTTATCTCCTCATCTTAAGTGCCTGTTTTGGAAGGTATCCTGTGGGATGATTCAAAATAATCCTTTATTTTATGTTAGTCTGTTGTCTAGTCTATGTAATACAGCTATTTTTTCTTCTGAAGCTGATATAAAGTAAATGGAGGGAATTCTAATTTTACATTGCTGGTGTATAAATGTGTCATTTCATACAACTAGCTGTTTTTCTTTGTTGTAACTTCTTTCTCTCTGTTTTAGCCTGCGGCTCTCCTTTTTATTTGATCAGTATAGTTTATATCATATTCCAGGCATCACTTCTTCCCAGGAGAAAAACTGGGTTTCAAATTGCTGCTCATGATTCCTAAGGCGAACTGAAAGGGCACTGAGTGAATTAATGTTTCCTTTACGATTTTCAGGGCTTATTGGTTTTTATTTCCATTAGCTCATGGATACATTCTTTTTTCTACCTTTTATAACATTCTTTCTCTAATGATTGACAATTATTTTTTCTCACTTGTTTGCGGCTCACCAGAATACAATTTCTATTAAGTAGAAAATTAATCAACCTGATTGATTATTTAATGACAAAATGAAAGAGCCAAAAATACACAAAGCCTAGAATACACAATTTTTTATATATGCCTTTGGAAGAGAAGATATCTAGACTGCTGTATAGGGTAAATACCTGTCTGCAGGAACAACTCTTCCAGAACTGGAACCATTGCTCTGGGAATTTTAAAATGCTTATATCTATGAAACGATTTATTTGCCTGGTTAAAATGGCCTCCTAGAAGACATCAAAGATACTAGAGTTAATAACATCTTTAGAGAGAGTCCTATTTTAATGGTGATTCAATTTGCATTGAGAAATTTCCCCTGTGTCATACCTAGAAGTCCAGACACTGCCATTATTCTGCGGGAGAATTAATCATGTTTTATTTTCTCCCTCAAAATGACTGTATTCTCTTTTTTATAAACCTGATATTATTTTGAAGTCATTAGCAAACCTGCTATTGACATGAATAAAACACTTCTAAACCTAAAAATACCACTTCCCTTCCAGATTCGTGTACAACAGCACAGAATTATATTCCCTATTCCCCAAATAAATAACATCAGATGTTGCAACTGACAGGGATAATGTAATTGAACTTAAGATAGAAGTCAAATACTCAATGTACAAGAAGTTCAATTTACAGAAGACTTTCTGCTAACCAAAGATCTGATATTAAGTACTTTCATATCTAGAAAAGAACCTATTAGCTCTCTCTTTCAGTTTTCTGGCCAAAATCCTCCTATGTATCATGTTACACTCTTGGGGATTAAGCACTGTAGCTTAGAGAGGTATTACAACTTCAACCAAACCCAATATTCAGACCACCCCAATCCAAAAGTTGTGCATATAGGATAGGATATACTCTGCTCTCCTCCATATCATACAAGTGAATCATTCCACACATTCCTGCACCAGAAGCTCTGAACATTTGTCTTTCACCAGTGATATGGATACTCTTATTCACATTAGACCCACATAGAGTTATTGATGTTCCATTTGTCATTGCTGTCTAGACCGTTCTCACCCAAACACTTAGTCAGTTGATGGTAGCAGTATTTTTTTTTTCTGAGTGAAGTCAAACCCTAAATAGAAATCAGTGGAAAAAATCAGCAAATAGAAGGAAGAAAAGGAATTCAAATCATTTGTGAGGCAAGAAATAGAGATCTATTATAATTTCACATTGCAATGAAATGTATTGCCATTTTATTCTTGGCCAGTGGCAATGTAGTTTGAGGCTAGTTCAGGAAAAGACCATTTTCTGAAAGCAATATATTAAATATATTTCACAAAGTCTTTTTTTTTTTTTTAACATCTTCAATAACATTTGTTCATAAGCATATTACAATGCCTAATGTGAAGATAGTTAAAGTTACAGGTCAATTTTAAAAGACACTTACCACTCTTCTTTTTAAAAATGCTGTTTATTTAGGTCCCTGACTGCTTTGGCTCCCACACTTAGCCTCATCACTGAGTGGAGATGGGGAAACTTCTTGCATTTATTCAGATTTAAAATAGATTGAATTTGTGTTTTGAAATCTTTTTTTCCTCTTATTTATTTATTTAATTCCATTTAGAGTTAAGTGTCACTCAACACAGTGATGTTTAACCCTTCCTTGTTTAAATGAATATATTTGCAATAAATGGAGATGGCAGGACCAGCTCCCTGGGTCTTTGATTATCTGTGGAAAGTATATGGAATTGGAGGGACTTAGTCATCAGTCTTAGGGAATTACTCTGAAGTACTGAATCTTTTGTTTGGCCATTGACATACCTTTGACGGATACAGGAGCTTGAAAACATGTGCTATTGTAATATTGTAGGAAGGGTCAGGGTTCCAGCTAAGCTTCTTTCATCATATTCACACAAATTAATTGTGTCTGGCATAGTCAATTTTGTCTATTTTTTTTAATTGATTTTGTATCAAGGATCTAGTCAGGGAGCTGGTGTATCTCCTGCTGAGAAGGACACAATTGTGTTCATTGTCTTCATCCTATTAAGCTCCATCAGCATCCTGGCTATTGCTTTTGGGAAAACAGCCTATGTCTCCTGATGCTGAGCAGCATGTTTAAGCAGAAGTCAGCAATATATTGTATATCTTTCAAGTTAACTCATATTAACCATCTGTCGTTTACTGAATGCTATCAATGCTACACAACATAACAGCACATGAAATATTATGCAACTCTTCTAACAGATGCAAGTAACTTTGCTTTTGTTTTCAGGAAAAAAGAACAGAGTAGGTAAGCATGTTTAGGCATTCCCTACCACAGTGATGACTGAGAACACATCTCTTCCCTCTAAGTCTGTGTTAAGTAGAGACAAACAAGGCTGTGTCAGCGGGACAACCCCTCAGGCATGTTAGCTGGGTGGTTGAGGTTTTCTGTCAACTCTTTACTGGTAAGTGCCTTTTTTATTCATCAGTATGGAAAGCTGGAAAAGAGAGCAGAACGTTGAAGATTTCTGCTGAAAGAAAGAAAGAAAGAAAGAAAGAAAGAAAGAAAGAAAGAAAGAAAGAAAGAAAGAAAGAAAGAAAGAAAGAAAGAAAGAAAGAAAGAAAGAANAAGAAAGAAAGAAAGAAAGAAAGAAAGAAAGAAAGAAAGAAAGAAAGAAAGAAAGAAAGAAAGAAAGAAAGAAAGAAAGAAAGAAAGAAAGAAAGGCAATAGTGAAAAATCCCATGACCTTACATGTAGTAACATGAGGTTGTCATTACATCCCTGTCCCCTGTTTGCAGACCCAGTAATTTTCTCACTTTTTTTAACCTGCTTCCTGCTCTCCCCTTGTCCTTACACAGTCTTTGTGTCATAAGACTGGTTGGAAAAATTACAGAAACCACAGCTTCTGGTGCGATCAGATATTTTGTTCAATGAATCACAAAGTAGATGGTAGCAGAGAACCCTTAACACACTTTCTGTGAAATTCAGTGGCAGAAATATTTGCCTCATAAAACTGTTTGTGGAAGCTGGCTAACAGTGTAGCAAATGAGTTTAAAAATGACTTTGGGGTATCTTTGTTGCACATTTAGAAGTAAACATCCAGCTATATAATTCTTTCATGATCAAATTTATCTTTTAAAAATAATTTCTAGGCCTTAGGAGGCAGTGAATTACATAATTGTTTGTTTCCTTTGTCATATTGTAATAGCCAAGGAGAAAAAACAAAGTCAGAGTGACAGCAGCCAGCAGTTCTTGGCCTCCTTATTCTAATGCTATCTGATATCAGTCTACAACACTGCAAAATGCTGACATTTTTTTCACTGACATTACAGTATGTAAAACTTTGCCTTGGGATGCAATGCTAAGAAAAAATGCTTGTGCAGCCAAAATACTGCTGCATAGTGCTGTTGTGTCAATAAGGGACCTATTGTTTTGTACTCCATTTGGCTGAATGAAAGGCCTTATAATAACAAAAGAGGCATTTTTTTCATGAACATATTTCAAATAATATTTACAAGAACAGTATTGATTTTTCTCATCTGTATGTTGTTACAGGTTGTGTATTATATGACAATGTTCTTCAGTTCTATAGTGCTTTTACTGTAAAAGTGCTGTGTGGACTATGGAGCCTTTCACTTTTTATATCTGAGGCGCAGTTCATGGCAGGGTCACTCTGGGAGGAGACTCCACACATTGACCATACGAATGTTGTGTGAGGCCTAGGTATGATGTCTCCTACCACTTACCTGGGCTCTCAACTGCTGGTGCATCACTGAATGTCCCTGCACTGAGGGCAGAGCTGTGTGTAGCTTCCTGCTACTTGACCTCAGTAAGAAAGAAAAACAATTAAAACCAAACTAGTCAAATTAGCTGCCCTAGTAAAATCACCTAGAAAATTAGTATATCTGCAGGAGCCAAGCAGTCTTTATTTTTTAAATATTTCACTGCTTGTCTCACTGTGTGGCCTGAGACACATCACTCACACACCCATTTCATTCATCTGTGGCACTGGGAATCTAATGCTTATTTACCTGCCTAATGGGTACCCTGTGAGGATTAAGGAATCGATGTGCAGTAATACATTTAACTGATGTAACCAAATGAACCTAATTAAATGTTTAAGCAATACTGTTGGGTGGCCTATCCAAAACAAAATAAAAGTCACTCTGGAAGAAGGTTTAAACTCTAAATACAGGAGAAAAGAACCCCCTTCTGTTTCAGTTCATTATGATCTGTGATCATGACATCTGCCTTTCAACTGGACTAGTGGATTTCAAAGCAATTCTGTGGCACTTTAAGCTCACTGCATCCTGAGTTCAGATAAGGTTTTCACAAGCACCTTCTAAGTCAAAGAATCTCTAGCCTTTCTCACTTGCTTTGTGCTGGGGAATCAGCTTACCAGACCCTTGACCATATCAACTGCTCCAATCTCTTTGACACAGACGAACATTTCTCTGTCTACAGAAAAGAGTTGGTTGATTAGATGGCCTCTTCTAACTGGAAAGACAGAATACTCTAACTTGAGCCAGACTTTCCCCTTGAGAATGAAAAAAATCCAGTTGAGATGTATTACAGCTGTATAAGTTGCTCCACTCCTTTATGTCAGGAAACACAATTACTGATTGTATTCCTCCACATTTAGTACTCTCACTCTTCCAAAAAAAAAAAAAAAAAAAAAAATTTGAGTGAGTGGGGAAAGTGTCCCCCTCAAAAGCGTTTTAAGATCCTCAGTGGAGAGGTAAGCATTACCCTAGCAGAAGTCATGGGCCAGAAACGGAAGATTATTCTCCAAACCTTCTTTGATTTTAATGATTCAGATTCTGAACCTTGCAGAATTCCACAACCTATTTTCAGATCATCATAGATAAGGTAGTAATCTGCTACAGGAGCTTTTTCTGTCTGAAAATAGAGGTCCTGAAATATTGATACAGTGGTGTTATCTAAAGTGGAATTATTTTGACATTATCTGCCTTTCAAGTGAATGCTTTTTTCTTGCTAGAGAGTGATGCTTTAGAACCACAGAACTGGGTCATCAAACACACATCCTGTGTGTGAAGGAGACCTATAACAGATGCTTTGGAAAATTAATAGGGTGTATTTTAAAAATGTTTGTCCTCTCTCATCTCCTTCCAGCTTCCTCCCCATGACAACTTAGTGACTTTCTGCTCTAGAGGTTTCATCTGGACAGTGATGCTTAAGAGCCACCAATAGATCTCAACCCTTTTTTTTTTTTTTTAATGTATTTACGCATTCAGTCTTCTGTTGGAATACCTCTACTGTCTTCCTTTTTTTGTGTTCCATGAACGAGTATCTCCTTTTTTCTGTTTTATACCTGCAGTTTCATTAATTCATTTTTCTTTTGAGAAATCATGAATAATCTCAGCACCATTCATTATTTTATGCGTGTCATGTTATGCCACCCTATCAGTAGAGTTCTAGACTATTTTGAGTGCAACACCTCTGATTACACCTGTGGCTCTTCTTGGTGCTGTCTCTGTCCTTCTTGAGGTGGAGTAACCAGAACTCTATGCCATATTCAAGAAATGGGATTTGGACAACAACTAAATAAAGATTTCTATTTAATTTTCTGATTCTTATTAAATAAGTCCAAATATTCCGCTTGTATGTCAGACCGACACTGATCATTAAATTGATGTCCACAATCAAGTGATTCCGAATCAGGTTTGTTTTCAAAATCTTGTTTTCAAAATAAAATATAACCAGTATAATAATAATATAGTTTGCTGGGATTTATGCCTGCCAAGATAACTCTATTTACATTTTTGTTATTCCTGAGCCATCTTAAAATAAAGCATACTCAGAGAGCTATCTTGATTGCAAATTATAAAAATTAAAAGAATGTCAAATGTCATTCCAGTGTGTATTTTATTGCTATGGTAACACAAAGGTAACTGAATAGGTTAAGCTACAAATTACATACTCAGCTATTTAAAGATCTCGATGAAGTAAAGTCACTTAATCAAGCTTATCATTGCTTTTGCTGTGTAATCCAGACAGCCCTATTAAAACCAAAGTCAAAACACGGCATTTTTCTCTGTTCTCTCTTAAAACAGCATTTTTATGCTCTAGTATATCAAGCACTGTCAATGAATGAGCATTACTCATGATTACGAGCTACATTTTGCGATCCTATTAAACAGAAGTTAGTTTTGTTTTGCAGATATTACACACGGTGAGTTTTCCAGCATCATTTACAGTATGTTAAAGCTTAATTTTTTCAGCTATATCCTTTCATTTGCTAGATGATCTCCAATTGCACACATTGTAAGCAACAACAAAAACAGATGTACTGAAAAGTACACTCTTGGGTTTTCTACTTCTAATTCAAAATTATATGCATGAAAAACAGTTTTAAGCTGTGGCTGTTGCCAAGCAAAACTACATTATAATCCAAAGCAGACAGAACAAGGGTATGTTTTTAGCTGCATTAAATTGCTCTGCGAGGATAGTAGAAAAGGTTTTATTTGGCAAAATCAGGAAAAAAATTCTGCCATTTATTCTCCCAATAAGGCAGTTGAAATTTATGATGATTAATCCCATAAAGTCAAGTAAAAACTTACCTAAGTATAGCATCTTCCCTTATGAGATACCCTAAGCTGTTCTACAAACTGTAGATCATTCTTTACTCCACAGATACGCTTGCTCTTGGTGGTTTTGTGGTCATTGATCAAATTCCCTATCCATTTTGTATCTAGAACTTTACCATATCAGAAATTAACACCTTTTTCAGCACCCTGGTTCTTTTTTTTTTTTTTTTTTTTTTTTTTTTTTTTCAAATGAAAATACAGGAAACTTTAACAGAGGCCCTGGCAAGACGCACTACAATGTTCAGGAAGAGGTTGGTTAAAACCTAACGAGGAAGCATCCCCTTGAATTTAACTCTGAATATGTAAATGGGAAAAAAACAAATGTTCCTGTTGGACAGTCTCATAGGCTTAACATTTATATTGCCTTTTATTTGCATGAACAGTACATACTGGCGTTATAATAGCTAGCTAAGGTAATAATTTCTACATAGTAATGTTTTATCTTTCCCAAGCCTGTAACTGGAGCACAGGTGACTAAACCGGACCATTAGAGACTCCTTTTTTATCCTCTCCTAAAGGACATATCCTGCAACAGGCACCTCCCAAAGATTCAGATGCCAGTCCAGGAAATCAGTTAATCATCCATTTAAATTAAAGCATGTGAATAATATTATTGACTTCAAAGTGAATATTTGTGCTTAAATTTAAGCATATGTTTAAGTTAAGACTGATGAGGGCCTACAGTAAATCATTAATAAAAACCATACTACAGAGAAACGTGCCACCTACTGTTTCATAGACGTTGTGTCCTACAACACCTGAGTTTCTTTTGGAAATCTTCCATCTCATTAAAAGTAGGTCCAAACTTGGTTAGCTTGTAAAAACTTGGATAGCTTGCAATCTGAGGTGGCTCAGTTGTGCATGAGTGGGCAAAAGAAGTTTTGTGCCAGGAAAATAGGCTCTCTCACTTTTCAAAATGAGCTAATTTTTTCCAATGGCTTTTCATTCATATGAAGATAAATTATTAGAAGGAAATTGGAATTTACTCACCTTACTAGATATTTACAGTCTCGTCACTATTTTTGTCACATCAATATAGGCCTCAGTCCTTTCTATTTAAATTCAAAGGAAAAGAACATATATACTGAAAATAATAATAAAAAAGCTTTCAGCAATATAGTTCTGCTAAAATTGTTAACCAAAAATAAATAATTTTACTGTATTTATACAAGAACAGTAATGATTTTTTAACACTCATGAGTATTTGAGGTTTGATTCCTCTGAATCAAATGGAGAAAACCCAAATAGCTCAGCCTGCCCAGACAACTCAGACCAGGTTCATTTGTCTGATGTCAGTAGTGGTGAGTAACTACTCATCGCAGGGCAGCTCACTGGAACTTGTGGCGTGATGTGGTGGATACTGTAAAAAGATAATCTTACTTTCATATGCCTTGAGTCTATAATGCTGTAGGGTGTATAGTAAGACACAAGAAAGTTCTTGAGATAATCCAGAAATAGTAAGGAACATTAAAAAAAAAAAACACTTGCTGTAGCTCAAGTATTGTGTTACATACCAAAGGGGCTTTATGTACTTGTGCATGTCTATGCTTAAAAACTTCATTTAAACATTAATGGAATTTTCTACTGCATCTGCTCTGGGACACACTTTAAAATGTTCATAACTCCATTATTTTACAATCAACTCTTTTACAACCTAGCAAAATATGTACTATTCACTGGGGACTAGTTACATGCTGAGTTTCATATATCAAAGTTTTGTCATTCCTGAGTTATGCTAAAGAGAAAAAATCCAGTCGCAACAACTTTTTTTTTATTAAAAAGTGCAGTGTTTTCAACTCAGGCAAAAATCAGAAACAGATGAACGTATTTTTCTCCAGCTGCAAGAAGGGGAAAAATCACCTTTGAGCAGAGATCGGCCATATATAATTGCAAGGCAAAAAGGTGAGAACTTTGAAACAATGAAGACCTTTAAACATATACTTTCAACAGCACATGTTTTCAGTCTTAAATACATCTTCATCACCCTGATCTCTCCTCCTCTCCAGTGCCTTTCTGATCTGTCTCTCTGCTTTTGTCTCCCTAGCTTAAAATAGTTACCAGTATGATTTTGACCCTTTTCTAAGTAACCTTTCATTTTCTCCTTTTTTCATGGCACAACTACTGCTGTTTCTGTGACTATCTGTTGATACCTAAGAAGCAACTGACATGGCTTCAAAGATGCTGGTAGCAATAGGAGCTTACAGTGTTTAAAGAAAGTGTCTGAATTTCGGAAAACCTGAAGAACTAGAGCTGTCACCGTCAGGCTAACGCCCACAAACAAAACTCTTTGAAGGCGTATGTTGAGCCATCTTTTCAGCGGTGTGTGATGCAGATGAGAAAGATAATATCAAAGCTAAGAACAGGGAAGAGAAATCAACACAGGGCCATCCAGCAAATTCTAGCTGCATTTAGTACTTCCTAGAAAAGCCGTGATTCATGGGCACGATTATATTACTGCCATGAATTACACATTTTCATAAATGCTTATCTGTAATTAATTTGCAAATTACATACCATTAATTTATCATGCAACTTTCTTTTCCCCTCCTCTTCTCTTGTAACACCCTCCAGTGAATTAGCCAGATGAATCCTTAGTAATGAACTGAGACATGAATGATCCTAATAGCCATAGGCCATCCTAATTTTCCTGTTTTGTCAGATGTAATAAGGTATTTCAGAAGAGGTATTTACAGTGTGCTGCCTATCTCTGTGAAAGGAAATGGTGTTTGAGCTTCGCAGTTGCACTTTGTGAGTAGCTTTTTCTGTACTGGCTCAGGAATGCTGAAAGGTCCATGCTGGTAGGCTCATGTCCACTAAGTTTCTCCTAATGTAATCAGTAGGCTCTTTTAAAGAGCTTAAACATTAAACATTAGAAATTTTTCTGTGCTGCAATGCAATTAAAAGCAGATAACTGTCATCAGGAATTTTAAATCTGACTCTGTCAAGTTGCTGTACATCAGAGTTCAGCTCTATGTTTCCTTGTGCATGACTTTGACCTCTTAACTACTAAATAAGTCACCTGTAACCTTAATACACCATATTGCTAACATACACTAATATTCAGTGTGTATATTTGCAAAAAAAACTGCTCCAAATAGATGTCCCTCTCCAGTAGTTGCTCCTCAGCCAGACAGTGTGTGTTCCATTTCATTTTGTTCTCGTTTTGTTTTTCTCTGGCTATAGCATTATTCTTGCCCTTTCTGTAAACAGAACTACAGTATAGCCAGCTGCAGAAAATAAATATCTGTGACTGAATCTGAGCAGAAAATTATCAATCTACTACCATACAAATGCACTGAGAGATAATGTGTGACACTTGACATACCTTAATTAGAGCTTATTAGAACCTACTTTGATTGTTGCATTGGTGAATCCAGAGCTCTTACCTGACAGGTTAATGAGGATCTGAAATGAATAGCGTTGCAAATGAAGATCTACACAAATTAATCATCCGTTATTATTTACAACTCCACAAACAAAAAAAATAAAGATTAGATCATGTAAGATGATGTAGAAAATGGAAACAGCCAAAGTGAAATGTTCTAAAGTAGCAGGTTATTTTCAAGCCAAAAGCAGAGATAGCATCAGTTGTATTTTTGAAGGAGAAAATTCAGTTATTTATTTCTAAGAGGAATCATTTTGATCCTTTCAAGGGGTTTCTTTATACTCTTTCTTTTTCCAAAGAAAGAACTAGAAAGAACTTGTTCAATCTTTTGAAGTTACATACTAACATACCTTTATTATGACAAAGGTGGATGAGGGAACTACAGGATACAGCTTAGACTTAGTTTTACAAGCCTCAAAATGTGAAGCTGTGAAGACTGAGGGCTCTAAATCAATAAAATGTCAAATCTATTAGGTATACTTCAACTGCATCCACCATACATTAATTTAAGAACTGCCCCTGTTTGTATTTCTCTTCAGCCTTCCTGGTTTTCACCTGGTTCTTTAGTTCTGGAAAACAGCTTTCAGGCTTCTCTGAAGTTGGAAGCTGGCTTCTCTGTCATTCACAGCTTCATCCTTTGTAAAGTGGAGATCAGTGAGGGAAATACCTTAACAAAGGTTGTTGCTTTGAATATTTTGTCTTCAGATGTTTAAAGGATTTACTTCTCATGACATCTTTGCAACACTGGAAAGGGGACAGATGAGAGAAAAAGAAAGCATATGTTGATTTGATAATACTCTCCTGATTCATTCAGTATATGGATTTTATCTTTTTTCCTTCCTCTCTCTGACCATATGGCGGCATTAAATCAGGTTGGTCCATCAATCCTGCAAGAAAAAATAACTCTTCTTAACAATTCTTCCGAATATAGAATTAATTATTTGAATTTTATTCTGCTTCCATTTTGGTGGAGTGGACTAGCAAGATGACCTTTTCCATTAATTTTATGACATATGTCTATTATGTCCTCTCTTGTTTATTTTCCTTCCTAAGTTAAACCACCTTACTCTTTTAAATAACTGTTTCAGTGAGCATTTTCTGTCGCAATTATTTTCATCGCCCTTCCCCGGTCTTTCACTTCCCTCCTATTATCTGATATTTTCTCATCTTAGATAGGTTATCCAGAACTCCACACTGTGATCAAAGCAAGAGAATTTCAGTGATTTGCTTTTTAAAATAACATTAAACACTCTCATTTTTATGTCTTGTTTTATTTCTGAAACAACTTAATGTCTTGTTTTCCACTGTTCTTTTTTTCCTTTTTTTCCCTCATTGCTATACATGCTGAAGATTTTTAGACAGTATTCAAGAGG
>WBNA01000338.1:767017-777018 GCA_013398345.1 Nothocercus nigrocapillus
TTTTTTTTTTTTTTTTTTCCTGAATATTTAACAATTCAGGCACTGTAAGATTGCTTGATGATTTCTTTCTGTGTATGATATACCCCAGTGTCCTAGCCAGACAACTCTATCTTTTCACTATGCACTCTGAAAAGTTTATGTTAAAATTGCTGCTTGTTAAAGTCACTGAGTCAAGTCCTTCCCAGACTCTATTCCATGGGACTCTGAATAAGCATTTCCTGCTCAGCCACAATGTATGATTTTATAGGCACTCTTCTTTCTTTTTCCCTTTCAAGTCATTTTTTTTCCCAAGCTAAAGTTTTATGTTCTTTTAAGTTGCTCCTAGGATAGATGCTGTTTTTCTGTCCTGGAAATTCTTCTTGCCCCTCCTTCCTCTGTCTTCATTTGACTTCATCCTGTCTGAGATGGAAAAACTAATTTCTGCAGTTTTCAAGAAGAGTCTAGTGAGCAAATCTTATACACTGGCATAAAGAGATTTCTGTTTTATTTTCATAGACTTTCCTATTAACTCTTAGCATTAATATTTGCCTTTTCAGTTGCCATTGAACCTACTTTTTACAGAATTATTCAAAGTGAGAAGTCTTCTTTTCCCAGCCAGTTTACAACCTATCACTGTACATATATAATTAGGGCTTCTTTTCTATGTTTACTGTACTTTGCATTTATAGACAAAGAGTTTCATCTGCTGTTTTTATCACCCAGTCACTCATTTTTGTGGGATTATTCTGCAACTCTTTGCAGATAAATGCAAATATCATTCTAGGCTTGAGGAGAGAAATGAAAAGCTAGTTCACTGTGTTCTGACACAGTAAAAATACAGATATGCATCCTAGGTGAGCATGGACATACTTAGAACATCATTATAGGTCCTGGTTGTCCAGTTGCTCGCTGTCATAGTCAACCAGGCTTAAATGGTCCCATTTACGGTCTGAAAAACTCCCGCTGATTTTACAGGGGCCAAGATTTCCCCAATATACTTCTAGTCCAAGGAGGAGAAGCTCATTCAAATAGAAATTCATGCGAGTTCAAAATCAGCTTTGTACACTTGCCTCCAAAAGAGCTGCCAAAGAACAGAGAGCAGCCTTCAAATCTTTGTACCTAAACCCCTAAGGGTATTTCTTAATCCTAAAAGAAAGACCTATAGGAATGTTTACAAATTACAGGTTTCTCTTGCTCATTTTCACTCTCTTTTTTTTGTTTTTTTTTTTTTTTTTTACTGTCTGAAATTTTTGTCACAGTTTAGCAAGCTCTAATTATCATATTTTTACAAACTTGTGAAACAGGCAACACTTTCAATTTCCCTCTGAACATTTTGTGAGGCAAAACACAGAAGTAACACCTACATGTAGAGGGTTCTGCTGTTGGCCTTGTTCCAAGCATCATTTCAAACTAGCTATAAGAAATGTAAGAGAAGATGAGTTGCACCCTGCACTCCCATATGGAATGAAAACTCTAATGACAACACAGGAAACTGGCAGCTGGTTCTGAAGGTGTCACACAAGAAAGCAAAGCGTTACCAGAAATCTATTTTATTAAACCTAACTGACATGAACAACAACAAACCAAAATTAGTAAAAGCGTGTGCCTAGGGCAATCTACTGCTGTTTGTTTATTTTAGGTTTCCTAAGCTGCTTAATCCTTAGTGTTTTTTTGTGTTGGATTTTATGATACACAAATCTTGCTATGGTTAAATGTTATATTCTGAGGGGACAATTAATAACCTGTATAAAGACAAGGGTCTTTATACAGGCTACAAAGACAGTTGGGATTGGGTATGCACTGATTTCAGTCTAATTCTTGAGAAGATTTGAATTCTTCTCTCTCGGTCAGCAGTCTAGTAGATGGTAGAAAGTCTAGACTAGTAGAAAGAAAGGCAGATGCTACTTTTGCACATATATCTATACATATGTATATATTATATACATATATTCTGAAAATAGTGGAACTAAGGAATAGAGATTATTATCCCCTTGCAGGAGAGATTTCGTTCTCTAATTTAGGGAAGCAGAGATGTGTCCACTTAATATTTCATAAGATCACCTAATATGGGCTCTTTCCTGCACGATAGCTACTGTGAATTACATTCTTGGTCACCAAACTGTCTAGTGCATTATACAATGACATGTAGGATATGAGGGTGGTGAGGTATCTTCCACCTGGAATGATATATAAAGTCTTGTACAAAGTCTTGTGGAACTGAAGCTGTTTTCCCCAGGTCTTCTCTTTCCCTTGAAAAACAAAAACAAAACAAACAAACAAACAAAAACCTCTCAAATGAGTCCTCCTCTGTGTTTCTCTCTGGAACCTCTGTCAGGCCTTTATCTCTCAGGCGTTAAGCATTAGAATTTCGAAGTTTTTTATATAGCCCAGAGGCCAATAACGTGTTGTAATGGCCAAAAATTGGCCTCAGTTCATTCCAGAGGGACTTCATTCATTTCAGTGGCTTTACTTTTATTTACATGGATGTAAACGGCAGCAACACAGTTCAGTTCCACAAACTCTAACTGACAGTAGAATTTGGACCACTATATATAATGACATATATTCACAACATAAACCAATGATTATATTACCCTACAGTACAGCAAATTGTTTTTTAAGCAATAAAAAAACGTTATCAGCTCCAAAGGAGCAATTACACTGCACTCTATGAATGCATATTGAGAATAATACGCAGAACTAATCTCAGTCTAAATTAGTATATTGACGTGATGGTAGATCTGAAGATAGAAGAGTATAGGAGACTTGGGCATTCTGTGCATTAAAGAAATTCTCCACAGGGTAAGTATACTGATGCAAAAATTTAAGTGAGAACACTGGAGACAGATCCTCTGTTGATGATGTGAAATTTGTTGATTTCAGTGAAACTGGAATAGCTTAAGATAACTAACCCTTTAAAAGAGAGAAAGTAAGCTGAAACAAAATGGATTTATGCCTTATTCACCTGAGTAGAACTACACCAACATAAATTCTGCACTTAGACCAATGCAACATCTCTGCTTTGCATTAATGACTCCTCAGTGCTTATTCTGTAAATGCACAGGGTGCTAACAAAAGTCTGACCCTGCCTCCGGACTGGCCATGCACAACTTCTGAGGGCAGTAAGAGTGGTGTAAGTGTAAATGAGATATTAGTGTTTGAAACCAAACCACTGTCTTGCCTGATCTTTTCTAACGTTCAGGTGAAGGCATCAGATATGGGCACGCCTTCAGTCATTATTTTCTTTTCCATTCTAAGAGTTCTCTTGGAAGTGTGAGAGGTTGGAAGGATGATTACGGAGGAAGATTTAACTTAACAGAATGCTGCGAAGAACATTTGTAAATTCTCTGATTATAGTTAGGTTATTTCATTTGAAAATCATAGTTTCTCATACAGCCCGCAGGTCCAATTACTGCCTCTGCAAGGCTGGTTTTAGAATCTGCCATATTTATTGCGCTTGTTATGGCACAGACATGGAGAACAATAACCATAATATGTGAAATCAGATTATTTCACTGCTGCATTGCAAAGCTCATTGGAAGCAATGAATTTCCTTTATTTAGGCCTATTCCACATTAATAGGTAGGGAAATATAGATTTTTTTTTTCATTCTTATAAACAAGAGAGACTTGTTAGTGATTTACCTCTGAAGTTTATGGATTTCTCTTTAGCACATGCAGTATATAGCAAATTGTTTTTAGGCAATAAACAATAATTGTATTTTAGGACTCATAAGTGCCAGTGACATATTATATTATTATTATATTCAGAACCCTTGTAAAGTCCCCTGTTCAGCTTTTCAGCAGACTGAAAAATATAAAGCAAATAATGTTTATTGCCTCCAAATCTACATTTCCTTCTCCTTTTCTCTTTGACACCATGTTTTTAGATGAGCAATACTTGCTGGATTGTGTTAAATATATATAAAAAAAAGAGTTGCAGATGAATGTTTGCAATTATGGTGCCTACAACCCTTCAAGGACTCAGTAGAAAAAGAGAATGTTTTAATCTAGAGCTGCTTTACAAGCCACCAGAGCTAAACATTAATTAGAAATTAATTCCATATTCTATGTAAATTATTTATATTAAATCATGTGTTACTCTATAAATAATATACAGTTAAACAGGCTATTGTAAACATAAAATAATTAACAATAAACAGAAAACATTATTCTGTAATAGAATGCTTTGGATAAGTCCAATTTAATTTTCTCACTTATAACACTGAATGAACATCTTACATTTGTACTTTATATGCAAGCCACAACACTTCTGTTCATAACCGCACTGTCTATTCAAGCCATTTGCAAAATTTCCATGATCTGCATAACAGAAAAAAAAAAAAAAAACACACATTACCATAGGTTTGGGGCTTGAGTTTTTCGCCTTGAAATCTTTTCACTTAATTTTGTTACAAAACAGAGGAATGCCTAAATTGGGATTAATTTCAGAACAAATTCCAGTCTCACTTGGGATTCGAAGAATCTAGTGCACTTGTACTAAAAATAGATGTACATTTTAGAGATAATTCTTTTTTTTTGTATTAGGCTACTGAATCTTATGTAATGTTCTACACATAACATATTAAATACAATCTAATAAAGATTTTCTACTTACATGAATCTACCTGAAAACTTCTTTAGGAAACATTAACTGATTTTTTTTTATTCATGTCTGGCAGTAACAAATGCTGAGCAGCTTTTCCTTTGTAGTGTAGGTGTTGTTAATGCACTTTTCACACCATTTAAATGCAAATCCTCATGCAAATAATCATTTGAAGGAGAAAAAAAAGGAATGTGTTCAGCTGAAGACAAAGCTGGAAGAATAATGGAAAGCATGAACAGAGTGTCAGTGGAGAGCTTTACTATAAAAAATCTTTTTTGGAATCAAAATGTAAACACATTAATGTTTGCATAGAAAAATTCTCAATAGATTATTGCAGTAGAGCAGTATATAAACATGCTTTCTAGAAAATAAAATGAAATTGATTCATTTAAAAGATTTGTATGTTGTGTATTTCTTTGTGTATATGTAAAACTGTAGATGCATTCACGTTAGAGTCATAAACTGAACCTGAAGTATTGGCTGCATGCAAATATTTGTTCTTTGAATCTAAAACTGGAGAAGGAGAATCATTAAACAGACTACTGTATAACCAAATAATGCTTTTGGGTGGCATTTGTGCAGGAAAACAGGAAATGAACTGAGACTTAATAAACATAATTAAACTAGAGAGCAGCAATTTTGGGCCTGTTTACTCTGGGGATGTATGATCTCAGAAAAAGTTCTAGTTTACACGTTTCTCGAGACCACTTGAGCAGCTAAAAATCACAGTCTCTGGACTGCTAGCATTTAGAATCAGGCTGTTTGCCTGCTAGTAACCCTTTAAATACCTGCAGCATTTCTGATTCTGAGTGCATTAGCCAAACTGACACGCAATGCATTACCATGGTTAAAAACAGCACTTACACTGCACAGTGAATTTCACAGCTTACCACCAATTCATTTGATAAGAGCACAATGATGATAAAGCTTGGAAATTTCATTTGGGCTATATACCGAAAGGCAGGCAACAGACTTCAGGTCCATCAGTCAAAATGCAATTATTTCAGGTAGCCTCTCTCCATTTAATAACTCGGGTTTGGTTATTACCTTCATGGAAATGACTAGATTTAAATGATTTTTTTTTTTTTTTATGTTCATGGAACTTTCTTACTTTCTCTTTTTCTCATGCTTTGAAAGGAGGTAACTGCAGAGAATTTTATCCTCTCTCCTTGCCAAGAGATAGTTTGAGAGGGGATCTTTTGCACAGGAAGAGAGAAAGGAAGAAGCAAAACACTGAAAACCATCATGACTTTAACACAGGATAGGGAGAAAGAAGGAGGATGAAGCAAATAAATAAATAACTAGATAGAAAAATAAATATATTGAGCTTATGGCGAGCCTTGGAAAGCTGCTGTCAAATATGACCTTCTTCTGTGAGAGGGCTTTTTATGTTGCCGACCATAGCAAACACTTTCTTTTTCCAGAGTGAGAAGATGACCCCCTTCTATGCCCCTGCAAGTGGCACACCCGGGCCTTTAGACAACATAAATGTATTGCAAACTGGGTATATAGCAATAACATTGCTTTTATGCACCTTCCTTGTCTAATGCCTTGGCTTTTTGCTGTTCTGCTTCCAGTTCAGATGACTAATAATAAACATAATTAGAGTTAAGCAAATAATTTGCAATGAATAATTTAGTGGATGAATTTAGTCTCTTTTCATGTTTATGGAATATTGTTGAGCAAACCACGATCTCCTTTAACATATTCATTATTCTAATTTATTCCAGAATGTACTCCATGAAATCTCCTATATACTTGACAGTCAACATCTCCTCTGTATTCCTGACTATGATTGGTCAATTGCGTCACTTGGAGTTGCTATTGCTGCCTGACCAGATAAACACTTGCATACTGCACCACAGATGATACATATCAATGTATATTAAGACATTAATTTCTCTTTATTTTAGTTTCCACCTTGAAATTCATTTTCTGTCAAAAACTCAGAACAGAAAGATCTTGTATGTTGTATCATCCTTCAATTGCTTGATGGGGTAATAGGTTCAAACTGTAACTTGTGCATGTATCTCAAACCGAGATGAAGGTGAGTGCAGAAAATTCTGCAGTCTTGCATTTGTTTTCAGTGGCAAATACGTACACTGCTCCTGTCAGAGCTCAGCCAGTGGTGCCAATAAAATTTCACAATCCTAACCACCCAGATTATCAAATCGCAGTTCACACTGTGTTATGGTTTCACTTTAATATTCCCCCATATATATATTTTTTTTATTGATGCAGGGATACTGTTAACACACATCAAAAGGGATTTATTCCATCCTGTACTGAACAGATGGCAGATAGAGGACTGTGTGTGTAGAAAAGAATATAGCTGTGAGGTGTGCACTGGCTGATATTAGCAGGGCTCACAGTTCTCCAGCTCCATTACGCGCTCCATGTGCTTAGGAGTGTTGCTTTATGAGGCTTCTGCAGCTCAGCAACTCATTGGGATATAAGCACATGAAACAAATTCCTGCCTTTCAAATGGTTACTAAAATTAAAAAGCAGCTGTTCAAGTTCAAACATAATTATGCCGTCATGTTAGGCTCACCTGTACTTACTTTGAGAGCTGACATGGAAAAGCCACACACGTGCATACACATCAGCAAACAAATATTGAAAAGGAAGTATTTCTCACAGCTTTCAGCAAGGTCCTTTCTTTCTTAAGTACTTATTCTTCTTCTACGTTTCAGGCACCTGGTGGCTTGGTGATCACAGAGCCAGGGGAGCCTCTGGATTGAATCAGATTTGAGATGCCACAGCACTTGCTGCCATCTTTAATAAGAGCCTGAAGAAATTGCTATAAATGTCATTGTAAATAATTGCACCAAATGTTTAATACCTGAGGTATGAAAAGAACAGAGAAATGCACATTCATATTAAACAAGACCATTCAATCTTATCTTGTATCTTGCCTTAATAATGCTACAATTATTAATTTGTGGTTGGAACTTTAGAAAGAGTTTAGAGACTATAGCAATGATCTGAATGCAAAATCCCTCTTTAAAAATATGCAATTGTGTTACAATTCATGAAGACTGTGAGAATTTATTAAAACATACCTATTGTTGGCAGTGATATGCTAAGTTAATGGTTCAGTTATCGGGTAATTATATGGTAATGTTGGCATGTATTGTCGTGTAATTATGATTGTGCATTATTTTACATTAGCCCATGGCACCATTTTATTTTACTATTGTTTACATGAGGAAACTTCCAAAGTAAATGTGGCCCTCAGCAAGCCCTGAGTTGTGATGGAGAGTTTACTCTTACATTCTGTGGGTGCAAACAAACAGGATTTCTTTTCTGTTAGCTCTTTTCCTAGCTCTATCTGGCATAAGAAGGTTAGCAATGCAGGCAGACAAAAGTAACTTGCAAAATATGTATTAAAAGCAGTATGGCAACAGTGGCAATTTTAGTCCTTGATTCTCCAATTCAACACAAATGTTAAGGCTTTTTTATGATATGGAGCCCTTAAAATAGGATTAATATTAAGAACATTAATGTGGCATAGCATGACATGACATGACATGACATGACATGACATGACATGACATGACATAATATAATGCAGTAATGGCATAGTCAAAGCCACTCTGGCCCATATGAAATATGTCTATGCATGTGCATTAGCTTTCTGGTGTCTTCTTCCTTTCAATATCTACTCTTTTTTTTTTTTAATGAAAAATACATAAAATTAATCTGAATCCTTTATATCTTAATCTAGTTTTCTTGTCAGTACTGGACCCATCCTTATACGTGCTTTGTGTTGTAAAGTTTCCTAAATATGATTGCTCTGCAAACAGTCCAACAAGAGAGAAATCCTTTTAGTCAACCACTGTTGCATGTTCTATTGGCAGCCTCGTGGTATTCCCTGACAGACCCTCTGGCGTCATTCCAACATATGTCTGAAATATTTCCCTCTTTTTAATTTGTTATCTTCAGAGAGAAAGGTTATTAAATTCTGACAAATGTTCACACTTGTCATCTATCCTTTCCATTCAATAGTTTTTGTTTTTCTAAGCTGTTTGTGGCAAGATATCCTCGAGCTATGCATTTAAGATTTCTAACACATCACATGGCAGTAAACCTCCCTTGACTTCCAAATATTATTTCAACATAGTCATTTTGTTACTTCACTGATCAACCTATATGAGCAATGACCTGGAGGAGACATTTTACTTCATTTATTTTTCCTTTTTTTTATTAGGTTTATTGACACACACATGTCACTTTCAAGTTGTATATATAAGGTCTGTCTACAAAGGAAAATAATAGTCACTTGAAAGTCAATGGGGCTCTTCTGATGAATGGATAGGTAGTCATAACACATTGGTTAGTCTGTAATTTGATTTAAAATATATGCATTGTTTTGGATATACTACATTAAATTGCTGCATTCAAGAAAACAAAACTCATAATCCCATAAAACCCAAACCCTAAACCCATAATGATAAATTTAAAAACTGATAGCCTTATTTTAAAAATAAACAAAACAAAAATCAGAAAACCTATATTTAGCTAATAATAAGAAGAATTAGCATATAACCGTTAACCTTTTTGTGAAGATGTGGCTGTTTTGTGACAGTAACAAAGAATGATCAATATTATTTTACTGTATTTCATCTTTCTTTACTGTGGTAAGACCTCAAGCTTTCAACCAGGTCAGGGCATCATTGTATGAGAAAATGTGCAACTATAACAAAAGATAAGCCACACTTTGCCCCAAGAATTGCTTTAAAAAACAGCATTCAGGATCAAAACCATATCCTCCTTCCTGTAAGGCATTTGGGAGGTAGCTTTTTATTTCCAATGTGAGTGAGTTAGCAATAATTTATTTTCAGCTCACTCTTCTTTTGGACCTCACATAGCAGCACAGATTATACAGAAACATTCTTTAACAAAAAATGTAAAGATGCAGATGGGTTTGTGTATGGCAGCTATTGTGGAACTGAATACTCAGATATGAGAACTGAGAGGATCTCAGAAGAATATTACAGTTTAAAACTCAGCGCCTAGACAGAGGTGCAAAAGTAAATAAAGCTGAAAAGTCATACATTCAACGCCTCTCTATTAGCCATACATTTCACTAGCAACAGACAATACTTTCTGATTCCATAAAAATGTTTTTATTTTAAAAGATAACAGACCTTACCTTCTCTGGACAATGTACAGCAATTCTTGCTTCATTCTAATAACTGTTTTCATATCTTGTGTGAGAAATGAATCTAACAGAGTCCTTTTGTAATTAGAATACTACCATGTTGCACAAGACCAAAGGTCATAGAATGCTTAAGGTTGGAAGGGACCTCTGGAGATCATCTAGTCCAACCCCCCTGCACACGCAGGGTCACCTACAGCACGTGGCTCAGGACTGCGTTCAAGCGGGTTTGGAAGATCTCCAGAGAAGGAGACTG
>WBNA01000339.1:37396-49649 GCA_013398345.1 Nothocercus nigrocapillus
TAAGATTTTGCTGTTTTAAACCATGTATCTTTTCTGTAAATGATATCCCACTGCAGGATCTCATCCTGTTTCAGTCCCCTTTTCCTTCTGTGCTGGTACAGACCATATTTCAGTTCACCTCTGCCCAGCTGCTCTTTTTTCTGAGGCCTCTTTTGTGCATCTTAAGTTTCTCTTGGTTGTCTTGGCTGACATGCTGCCAAGAAAATTATTCCAAAAACAGTGACAGTGCCGTGATGTCGGTGACCATGTGTCACATCTCCATGAGGGACACAACATGCTAAGAGAACAGAAAACACTCGTGATTTTCAGCCCTGATAATGTTCATCTCTGGAACAGAAAAGGGAGAGTGGGAGGAGGAAGACAGGGACAGCTTTGCTTTCTGGTATGGAGAAGCTGTGTACCCTCTGTGTGTGTAGTTGTGAATCTAAATCTGTTTGTCCTTGGTGACCCGATATTGCAGCTTGCAGAGGTGAGGTGAGTTGGCAGCTGAAGAAATCCTGGGGAAATAAATGTTCATGTGACAAAGAGATCTCCAAACAAATCTTCTGGAAGTCATGGAAAAGTGAGCAAAGAGAGTCAGCTAGTTCACCTAGTCTGTTCTTCTGACTGAGCACAGAATCTCCTCTTCCTACATCCCTGAAAGATGCTTGTCCAGACTGCCCTTTAAACCCCCCTTTCACAGTCTTCCTTCTCAACCTGTAGGGAGACAGGTTCAGATTCTTAGAAGTTTTTCCCCAAGGTCTAACCCAAATTTCATTTTTCTGTAGTTTAGTCTTACTGCTTCTTGCCCTTCTCACAATGAATATACAGCTTTTTTTTTTTTTTTTTTACACCATACTCAGTGCTATGAATTTTTCTTATGCACTTTACTTTGGTTCCACCTTGCAATACAGTGGGTTTTCTAATGAAAGCTTGGTCATCATTACATCAGTGAAAACATTAAGTGTTTTACCATAACTCTATTGGGTTTTGTTAGAACAATTATGCTTGGTAATCTTTTAAGAAGATGATGATTGAAACTCAGTCGCTTAATTTAAAGCTTTAAAACTTAGAAGTCTTTTGATTATGAATACTCTGAAAATTAACAGGGCTGTGAGCTCAGCTGCACCCAGATTCATCTAATCTTCCCTAAATCAGCAAGAGTACAGCAGTTTACATCTGCTAATTCATTAAACACACAAGTTACTGAAATTGTCTTTCTAGGATATAATATGAAGGGCACAAGGTGCCATGTCACATCCAGCTCTCCTTGAGGGAGAGCAGAAAAGCAACAGAAGCAGCTGTCAGGGATTTGTATGCACACAAGAAACAGAAACATTCCCTGTATCTACTGAGAAGCATCTACTGAGAAGCTACTGAAGAAGGTGGTAAATGAGGATTTGGAAGGTATGACTAGTGTTAAAGAGCATTGAATGACTCAGAAGTGCTGTGATCCCATATACTAAAGAGAAAACAGGGAGCGGTTTTGTAAGTGGAGTTTTTGTTTGGTTGTTTTTTAACTGGAAGAATTGGAATGGCTGGGAATCTAGGCCAACTTGCAGGTACCCTGGTTTCTCTTTTAAACTACATGTAAGTTATTAAGAGTCCTTGTGGATTTAATTATGCTGAGTTTAATTAGAAATGAGAGAAAAGGTATTTAGGTCTCTAGAGCAGAGAGATCTATCCTATCTCCTATTTCCCATGATAGCTGAGAAACAGATAATTCATTTTCTTGGGAACACACACAGGTTTTTGGAGGGAGCTGGAAAATGGAAGAAGTAAATCATGCCCTAAAACTGCTAATAATCCAGTATTTCTAGTTTCCGTTCTGGCTGTGTTCCCATGCTCATCTTTCAAAGGCAGCTTTTACTAACAGAAAGGTTTGTGCACCCCAAAGTTTCCCTTTTCCCTCCAGCTGTACACATCTGTCTGACATACCTCTACCTGTACACATTTGAAAAAACTAGCAACTCAGCCATAGGAACACCCAGCAGGTCTGAATGGCAAAATATTCAGAAGAAACTTCCTTCTAACTTCCCTCTTCTCTTCAGGAAATTTGCCATTCAACCATAGATGGCCGGACAAGAATCTGCTTTGGCCTTTGCTGGTGAATTTAGGCCCTCAACCATGAATGGGAGTTTTACTTCCCATTTAATTGCCGACTATTTGTCTCTGTAACGTTATGAAGTTGTGCTTTATTTTATTTTATTTGTTGTTTAATTTAATCAAGTACTTTCATGTTCCAAAGAGGGGAGGAGCAGCCATTTTGTCTTGTCTAATGAGGCTGCATAAAAATATTGTATTATAAATTGTAACCCAAAACACTCTTGTGGTAGAGTATTTCCTCTTAAATAACAATGGAAAAATTGTGTTTTTTTTTTCTAAAGTAGAAAAGGAATGCACAGAGCAACTTTCTCCTACTTGCCCCAAGATTCATGTATCAGAATGCACTTTCTGTATTTTTGGGGGCTATTTTGGTTTCCTTATTAATAGATTATTTAATCTCCTAGCAAATGAGTTAATGAAGCCTTAGCACTCATTATACTATGACACTAATAGGAAAGTACCTTGTAATGCTCTGAGATTAAATCTTTGCTAAATGTGAAACTTCAAAAAGCATCCATATTAGTAAAGTTGTATGGCATATGGTAGTGAGCATCTGCAAAATATAGGCTGGAAAAATGGACTAGGATTCACCAAAACAGCAAGTTTTCAGACAGACACAGAAAAATTTATTAATCTCTTTCTCATGCTTACTCATTTTTCCATATTTCATCATTATTGCTTATTCAAGTTTTATTTGGAAAAAACTTATCTTCTTTCTCAGAGTTTCTTCCACTTACATTGCATTTACTGCACTACTTTTTATTCTGCAAGTATCCGTTTACAGCTTGCATTGGTAGAAGTCACAGTGCTTTTTCTCCTTGTTTGTTGCAGACTCATGATTTGTATTTTCTTTTTATCTGCTGTGTTCCTGATTTAAGAAGCACTTATTTTTCTCCACTTCCAAGTCAGGAACCCCTCCCCACACAAATAAACAAGTGAAAATCCACTCAAACACATGAGCTTTTCCTGGTAAAATTCATCCTTTCAAAAATACATGCAGTGGTATCTTTGTGTACAATAACTCAGTCATTTCATGCAAACTCGAGCACCACAAGGCTACGTGATATTTTGAGAAAGACCTTAGGCAAATGCAGCCTTTTACAAACATGGGCTTAAAACCAGCTGCTTTGACTTTATTGAGAATTAACTGCTCCTGAATGAAGTAGTACTGTTGATTTATTGGACAGAAGTCTTCTACCTCTGTGAGCGCTAGTATTGTGAGCTAGTTAAAGAGTTCATTGCTATTTTCAGTATCAGTAAAGCTACTCATTTTCACTTATTCATGTGCCATTTAGTGAACAGTTTCAGTTCAGAATTTGTGAACATTCAGAAATGTCTGCTTTCTTGCCCATATGCTATCTACAAAAGGCATCTGCCTAGAGCAAAGATTCATCAGCCTTGCCAAATAAAGAAGAGCAGTAGCTCCTTTTCCAAATCTCCAGCTTTCCAAACTTCCATACTTAGATTGACTGTCCTATGCAGAATAGAATCCTGTACAGACTACAGCTATTTAAGAGCTGTGTGGACTGAGCCACACAAGGCTAAATGTTAAGTCATTGTACTGTGAATTGTACCGAATGGTGCTTCGAAGACTGTGTTCTTGACTGCTGATCTATGTTATATCATTAAAGCTTCTAGCCCATATTTTCTTGGCTTATTAGTTTAAAAAAATGCTTTAAAGCATAAATTGCTTTAGATGATTAAAGAGAAATGAACTTCCTTTTTGACATACTGCCACAGTGCACAGCTTTGGATACAGGAAATAAATTCCATTCTCTGAATTGATATTTTTGACTGACTTGACATGAAACTCCTCTTGTGTAACATTGTGTATAGGTTAAGGTTATCACTCATTAGTATCACTGAGTCTTGAAGGTGAGGATAACAGTGATATAAAAATGGGATACTGGAGCTCCTCAGGTGTAACGAAGTCAGTATATAGTGCCAGGAGTGCTGAGAGTGCTGAGAGTCTTTTGATTTATGATTACCAAAGTTCGATATTGAAATCTGTGCAGCTACCATGAGTTAAAAAGCAAACAAAAAATCCAGCTTTGCCATTAGGAATACGGTTGAAGAGCAGACAGAAGGATAGCTATATGTCAGGGAATAACTGTTTTTTTTTCATATGTTTTGTTAACTTGCTGCTCTCTTAAAAGCAATCACTCTCTGCTACAATGGGTTGCTCTATGAGGAGGAAAACGGATCCTCCTCTTCAGCCGCCTATCAGGGACGAAGAGTGTTCCAGGAATTCCACAAGATGACACTCTTAGCAAAATAAGAGTAGTTTGGGAAAATCCTTTGGGTTGGTTGCCTAGTGAGGAAATAGTGGTTGAGAGGGGTTTTGCACTGTTCCGGAACTGTTACCAGGATTTCAACACCTGCATCATAACAGCACCATTTTTTTTTCTTCTTTCATTAAGATATAAGCTATTGACCTATAAACCCAGCAAAACTGACATGGGGATCATTTATATATGTATCACTAGGGAGTAATTGCTAACTCTTGAGACATAGTAAATGTCTTTATGCAACTGGCTTTTCTTACATGAAAAGAAAAGCAGGAAATACAGCAAATAAAAATGCATTCATTCCTAGAATTCCTAATACTTTGTGTTTAGCTACCATAGTATGCAGAAGCCCCCCTCGGCTGTTTATCCTGACATTTGTATGAGACCAAAAGGCAACTGTTTTGAACGTATGTTTTTAGATGTTTGCATCTTTATGTTTGCAAAGCCTGCAAATGTGTAATAATCCGTGTACTAATTTTACCCAGAGCTTCACAAACTCCTTTTTGCATTTCATATTCTTGCGTCAGTTCCTCACTTGCACTTTCCTTCTGAGAAAAGTGGGAAAAGAGCAAGAAGGAAAGCAGAAGGAAAAAAAAAAAATGAGGGTTAAAAATATGAAAACTGAAAGAACAAATCCGATGAACTGGTTTGTAGGGTTTGAATACATCAGAGGCTTCTTCTCAAAGTCTCCAAAGGAGTTCCTAAGTTTTGTTACTTTATTTTGCGCTGAGGTTCTGTTTGAAATCTGAGATGTTGAAGCAGTATTCCTTGCACCAAGGAAGTTCTCAAAAGGAAGAGAATTTTTGCTGAAAGTGAGTTTCTCGAGTGGAATGCTGGCTAATTCTAGTAAAATATCTTGCCAGCTACAAACAAATTAAAATTAAAGTGCTGAACTGTCTTGCAAACTCTGCTCCAGTAAAGTCAATGACACTGGATAGGATATAATAATAAGGCTGAGTAGGTGTAGGACATTGGGTAGGTCTGTAGCATGGAAGGAGGAATTTAAGACCCTGAGAGCTCTTGTGGTAACCTGATGGGCAAAGGGTGGTTAAGTGAAAAATGTTTAGTTTCCATAAGTTTCAGGAGACTGGCTTTAACAAACATCTTTGTGTTTAGGTACTAAATTGAAGTTTAGGATAGGAACTATCTCTTAGGAGTTTGATAACGCTTGAAAGCCAGTTCAGATGAAAGTGTCTGAACTTATGGCATTCCAGCTATTCCTGACTCACTTCAGCTGTGAACAATCTCACTGGAGAGTTAAGGGACCCTGCCACCATTTAGTTTACTCATTTCCAGGATGAATTAAGACACCTTAGCATACTGTGTTCTTAAGCTGGAAGCTCTTTGGGGACAGCTATCCTACCTTATGTGTAATCAAGATTTGTTTCTTGTATCTACTTAAAGATGGCTATGACCCTGCCTAACACTTATTTTTGAGCCATAACAATACATATAACACATAACACTAATTAAAAAAAAAAAAAAAAAAATGCTATCTGCATCTTGAAAAAGAGAGGCTCTTTTTGCCCTGCACCTGACCTTGTGGTACCTATTCTTCTTGCCACACCACCAATAAATAATAATTATTAGCTCCAGGCATTGAATGGGAACTGATCTGAAACTTTGACAGAACTCTTCAGCTTGCACAATTGGGCTGAAAATCTCACATATACAAGGATCCTCACAGGATTTCTAGTGCTTCTGCCCAGGCTAACAGTCATGCAAAGAACAGCTATTCTTATGGCATTTCCCCCTCTCCACTTTCAGGCCCTGCAGGAATCAAAATATACAGAGCTAGAAAAAAAAAAAGAAAAAAAGAAAAACAATGGAATAAAGAAATTACACTCTTTCTAACTGCCAACAAGGCCTGCTTTGAGCTTGTATTTGTTTCGAGCTGATCCCTCCAGCTCTGCTGCTTACAATTTTGGGTGTGACACAACTGAGAGAAAGGGGAAGAGTCATCAATTGTTTTCTGTGGAGAAGAAGGCAGTAGATTCCAAGGGAAAAAATAAAGTAGAGGATTCCTAGAGATCACATTAGGGATTAGATGCTAACTTTAAGAGGCAAATAGCATTGATTTATGGGTATATTTGGCTAGAACTGGTTGAGTGGTTTTCAATGGCTGCCTCAGCTTAGTGCTTCATGAAACTAAGCTGCAGCTTTGTAATGTAAAGGCCACTTTTTAACAGTCAGTAAGCATAAAGCATGGAAGATGCTTCAGAATGAACCATTTAGGGCTCATGAAACATTATTGAAATTGTTTTAAGATTTTTCTTTAAAAATGCTGATTTTTTCCTTGAAGAGAAAAAAAGTTATTTTGTTTATGTAGCAAAAGTTAATGTATGGGAATCTTTGCTCTTTGATTAGAGCCAAATGTATAGAAAAAGTGGATATGATGAACAGTATAGCAGATGCATTTTTGTTGTTACTGTTTTTACTGCTGAGGAAAAGAGACCACTCTTCCTCATGAAAAGCTAGACTAAAAGTCTGTTATGGACTTTCTTTGCATGGTAAGGCTTGAAATATCTTGTATTTATTCAATAAACTTTGAAGAAGGTTAGTAGTTTGCACACTGTTTTGCAGAGCTCAGATTTTTGTGTGCTCAGCATTAGTATCTAAATCTGTAGATACACATTTAGACTAAAAGAAGTATTTTCAGAGAGCTGAATTTGCCCTCATTTTCTACCCGAGACCTTAACTGCTCATTCAAGCTACTGTGGGCACTACCCAGCACAGCCTCGGTAGTTTGCACGTCTGAAACTCTGTCAGGGCCACTCCAGCTCAGATTTTTTTAAGATAAGGAGAGCTTTTAAAAGTGGCATAGTCGCAAAGGAATATGTATCTCTTCAGATCCTTTAGAGAGGAATCTCTTTTTTTTAAACCAAAACTTTAGCTTTGTTTTCTTCTCTGTTCACCTTCAAAATACTTGTTCGTTTTCCTCCTAAATCCTTAAAAAGGTGCTTAACTTAAGCAAATGATAACTTTTTTCTTTACAGAAGCATTTTTGGTCAAGTAACACAATTAGAAGGACATGGGAAGACCCTTGTGCACTCACAAACCTTCCAACTTTTCTCATGTTTGATCTGAGGCCTAATAATAACGGGATGATTATCAGCTGCAGGACTTCGTCTGGGGTCCAGGGTCTGGACTACTGGACTACTTTAATCAATAGGGATCTAAAGTAGTTCAGCACTATGCAGGATGCAATACAATATTTCTTTCCTCTCCCCTCTTTGAAATTAATTCAATCATTGTGGTATACACAAAACACTATAACCGTGGTGTTACAATATATGAATTTTATTCAAGATTAGAAAATGTTGCGTAATACTTTGCTTTATTATTTGAGAAAATGAGACATTGGACAAGTGAATTTTGGAATCTAGATGTTTGTATGACTAACGTTTGTGTCTTTTGTGGCCCACTGTTGTAAGTCCAAGGTCATTATCTGGTTGCTTCATGTTGCTCAAAGGAAAATAATGAGGCAGGTGTTTTCATGACATTACTGTGCAACATTTACACCAGATTTCAGCTGAGAACTGATGACAGAGAGTCAAAAAATCTGTTTTTCTTTCTTTTTTTTTTTTTTTTTTTTTTTTTTTCTACAGGGTTATCTTTCAGACAGGTCCATTTTCTTGTCTACTTCTACACAGTCATGGAGGCACTGGAGCCGGCACAGCGCATGGCCCGAAGCAAGAGAGAAGCGCTAGAAAGCTCCTGCAAGGAGCTTGCATGGGAGCTGGTGGCGCTGGATGGCTGCAGATGGGAATCTGCATGCCTGAAAAGATGATAAGCAGTGAAAGAAAAGGGAAAGGTGACAGTCGTTGCTCAAGTCCTCATTCCTGTTGGCCTTACAATCCTGCTGATGTTTTGCTGTGAATAATTAGCTAGAACAGCTTCCTGAAAAGGCAAAAGAGCGGTGCAAACAATGCTAAGTCAACAAGATTCTTATGACATCTGATTGAACAGAGAAGCAGTGCAAGCAGCGCAATGCTGTAAAGCAGCAAGAAACTTTTAATATGTTTCTGAATCTTAAATTGGAAAATGAATTGCCTACCTGCTTTATTAATCTATTAAAAAATGAAGTTAAGCACAGTCTAGCATACCATTCACAGAACGGATAGGGTCTGTGTAGAAGCTATGTTGCCTTCCGGTGCTCTTGCTGAGTCTTAGTCAATCTGCAGATGAGAAACAAAACTTTGTGTCTTTTTTCTGACCATGTCAGTGAGGATGACAAAGGAAGCAGGTGGTATGGGCTATTGTCTAAATACAGAAGCAGAAGAATAACTACTTCTACTCAAACAAACACTGACTAATCTTTGTTTCCCTGACCTATTCTGATCGCTTGTAATAGCTTGTAAAATTTCTTATCTTTCAAATCTGGTTAAAATCAGTGAAAAGATTTTTATTTTATTTATTTATTTTTAAAGAGGGATGGACAAGGTAAACACAGGTAAATAATTCTCATTTCCTCTGAAACCCACGCTCATGCTGCTTTAAAACAGATGATCAAAGTGCTTTGCAGGTAAATCATTAGTTTGGGGCAACTCAGTGTCTGCCAAAAATGCCTAATTAGTAGAACCATTGTTTGCATAGGATTTTATTTATCTTTCTTGCAGTCACTTGCCCTTACCTGCAGTAATTTAGCTGCCTGAGAGAAATATGCCTGAGCATGGTTATAGATCATTTTACAGCCAATCCAAAATGTTGCTACCCAATAGAATCACCTTTTCTAGCTACCCAAAGATGCTAGCAGTCATGCATCGATGGTGGAGAATACTGGAGGCATATACAGTACATTAGTAACTACATGATTAAAAAAAAGGTCACATATTGTGTGATAGCTTCTCAGTGAGAATTTCACAGGTGTTTGCAACTGTGATGTGCTAGAGCCAAAGGGCTTAGTTATTCTTCATCTACTGCTTCTGAAGGCTATCTGTCTGAGTGTTCACTCCGCTCTTCCTACATACTCTTAAGGCAAAGACTGTAGATGGGAATGGCATGTACATCTTTGAGTAACTACATATCTACTAATGATTTAATGCAGAGAACTAGATCTTATGTAAGCACACAACAACTCTCAAGTACAAATCCTGCCAGAAAATTTTTATTTCTATTTTTGGGAGGTCCTCTGACAAGATGCCTCATAACAAAAGACTGTGAGGGTGTTCAGGACCACTATGGCTGTGTTGATGGCAGCTCATCCAAATGGTGAAATAGCTTCACCTTGCCTTAGTTGTAGCCTTTTTTTTTTTTTTTTTCCTTCCATGACTAGCTCCTTATAATGTGGAATGAAAAACATCCTGTTCAGAGATGGAAAGTTTTGTGGACAGACTGCTTTCTTGGAGCGAGAGGGCTTGCTCCCAACCCAATCTACTACAACTCTACTACTTCAATCCCCTTGTTCCCAACCCTCTTGGAGCAAGAGAGTTGAAATAAATGTAGTGGAGTATGTTCAAAAATTACTAAGATAGAAAGAGTGATATTTGGGCTTCCTACAAAATTTACCTGTATTTAAACTGAAAGATTTATTACTGAAAAGCGCTGCTAAGACTAATTTTTTAAAGTAAACTCTCAGTATGAAATCCCTTATGCATAGCTCTTCGGACAGACCATTCTAAAGTAGCTTAACCCACTCTTATCCAAGAATTACCGTAACATTTCTTGTCTTCATGCACATGAGTTTAAGAACCAGAGTCCTGCACTTCTGAAAATACTTGCCCAGACTGCAAGTGAACATTGGGTGAAATGACCAAGATCTGGCACTTCACATAATCTTTGGTAGATGCTAAAATATCCAGGCTTTTAATACTGGGCAGGAAAGTATTCTCTAATCAAGCTGATTTTCAAGTAAACAAAAAACATATATAAATAATAGTTTCATCTTCCCTTCTCTCTCTTGCCTTTTATAATTGATACAGTCTGACAGCTTCGCTTATTGAGCTCATCCAACCTCTGGTGACTCTTTTCTGTATCTAGCTTTACATATACCAGCTTATATTTTCTCACTATCAGTCGATTCACAGATATTTTAAATAGCAGAGGTTATCTGCTCCTAGAACTTCTCTAATGAGGGATCTGCGAGGTTTCTGATGAAGAACAGCAGCTTGTCATCCTCCCTCATTACTCTGGCACGTAAATACACAGAGGGTGACCAAGGAGACAGGGAGCTTGTTGCCGTCAGCCTTCCTGGAGCTCTTGTTGGAGGCACGTGCTCACCGATGCTCTCGTGTCAGCACGGAAAACCCAATATAAATACACAGAAGAATGACTCTAAAGGTTGGGTGTGTTTTATGTACATTTAATGAAAGTCATCAGGACTAATTGTTCAAAGGGATTTTGAAAACTGGCAGTAGAGCAGTTGGGATGATTTCTTTCTGAATTATCAGTACAAATAAGTTAAGAGGCTAGACTCGGGGAAGTGTTACACCTGTTAACTAGGTGCAAAATATCGGTATTGGAAGATTATCTAGTGTTTGATCACATAGTAATTGACCAACTACATGACGTGAATGTCGATTTTGAGTGTTTGAGAATTGATGGTCACTATAGTATTTCTGCTTAAATATAGCCAAATGTAACTTATGCTGCATGTACCACAGCATTAGTTATTGTTTTTGTGCAACCAAGCACTGGCAGTCCTTATGCTGCCCTCTTACCTGGAGTGCCTGCCTTCAGGAGACATCGACCATGGTGCCTGTGTAGGAGCAGAGAATATAGTTACACATGACTATTCAAGTCGCACAACGGCTATAGAAATTAGAAATAGAATTTATCGATCTCCACTTTGCCTGCAGACTCCTATTCTACTCACCACAGAGCTTCCCAGTAGGGGTACTACCTGTGCCAGTATTTACAGGTGTGCCTGAATGCCAGCCCCAGGTCATTTTGTTCTGTGTCGGCTTGCACGGTGCGTTGAAGGGTTTTAGAAGTTAATAAGTCCGGAGGAAATAGCCAGGCTCAAGGAATTAAGTTGTGAATATAGCACTATTTGAATCATTCCGTTTCAGCATTCCTTTATAACATTCATTTTCTTGTCAAGGAGTTTGAGCGAATTTAATCAACATGTATTTCCGCTCCTACTTAAGGAGTCATTCAGATATGGCACTTACCATGTGATGAAAGTTAAAATGATAATGCACTAGTCACAAACATGGTATGCAGAACTGAAAGGAAGAGTTGCTTGAGAAAACATTTTTCTCCAAGAGAGACATAGTGAAGATGAACTTTTTTTAGGGTTAGGAAAAAGAAATTCATATACAATTCATCTGGTATTAGCTTCTGATTTCCAAATCGATTACAGGCTCGGTAGCACAAAATTCTTACCAGGCTGGTTTGATAATCTTGAAAGAAATTATGAAAGTGTTTGTTTCTTTGATCACCTTTGTTTTTCTAAATCAAGTTTTAGATTTCTTTTGGCCTCTTTAAATGCATCAGTCAGGGAAAAGCTCTTGGTTAAGAGGAATAAGAAAATTCATAATACTGAAACAAAATACTGGTCCCAAGGGAATCACAAGACTGACATCCATGGATTCTTTTTTTTTCATCTTGTCTGCGCTAAGGGCACGGTTTGCACATGACTGTTTTTCAGGAATGCAGTTTAAGTGGCTTCCATCCGCTCATTTTTTTTGTCCTATGCTGTGCTCTTGATGGTGTCAGTGTAAGTGGTTATTAAGCTGAAAGATGAAGTAATCAGGGAACACTCCAGGTTAAAAGTAATCTCTTTTTCTTCTTTTCTTTTTTTCTTTTCTTTTTCTTTTCTTTTTTCTTTTTCTTTTCTTTTTCTTTTCTTTTTCTTTTCTTTTCTTTTCTTTTCTTTTCTTTTCTTTTCTTTTCTTTTCTTTTCTTTTCTTTTCTTTTCTTTTCTTTTCTTTTCTTTT
>WBNA01000339.1:50334-94977 GCA_013398345.1 Nothocercus nigrocapillus
CAGTGGTACCAGCATAACTCATGCCAGGTGGAAAAGTGCAGGGTGAGCTTCCCCAGTTGCCAAAGGAAACATGTATGTAATCCACTGCCTCCCTCGCAAAGCGACTGCCTCGTGCTGAGGAAGCCCTGCGCTCCTTAAACTCCAGCAACATTGGAAGGGGCAACAGCAGCAGCATTTCTGTAAATGAAAATACAGCTCAAAAAACAGACCAGCTTCTGATTAAACATGCAAGCAGGCACTGCTCATCTGCTGCAGCTTGCACAATGTGCCAGAACTTTCATCTTTTTGAAGTACGAAGCAGTTGGGAGCAGGATTTTTTAAAGCAAGAAGTCCTATACACAGATCCAAATGATCTCCTGAATGCCAAGTCCTACGCATGGCCGTCGTTTATGGCAGCTACATTTTTATGCATTTGCAGGAATAATATAGTGAGCATAATGTAAACATGCATCATTCTTTTGGCTCAGTGTTCATTCATGACTACTCTCATTTCAGTTGTAGAGCTCCAAGGCAGTGCCTGGTTTTCTCTTGCAGACACCTCTACAGTAATTTCCTTAGGAAGTAAGCTCACTCTCCCCCATGGAAGAACTCTCAGAAAATGGGGGAATTCCTTTTAGTGCCAGCTATAGAACACTGAATTAAAGTACATGCACTTTTTATTTATTTATTTTAACCACCGAAGTATTTCTCTGTAACAACTTGTCTGCTAATGAGTTCTTTTTAAACGTGGCTCCTAAATAATGTATACAGTATTGTTTTACTAATAGCCTCCAATTAATAGGCACTATAAAAATATAAACAGCAGGAATGGAAAAATCATTAAAAGAGTGGCTTTTGGCTTCTTTCATTCAGGCAAAATAAATAAGTTATATTGCTGCTGTTATTACCGATAGTAGACATAAAGCAGATTAAAACAACATATGTTTTCAGTACTAGATTCTAACTTGAGATGTGCTTACATGGGGGCTCAAAACAGAGCAAATATATTGCTGTCAATGTGGGAAAATGACAGATCATTCAACAGTTGTCTCCAGGCACATCAGAAAAAAACAGGAGACATCATGCCCAAGGGCTACACAGATGATGATAGGGAATGGCAAGCATAACTTAAGTTGTAAAAAGCAGAATAGTCAGTCCATTCCTCCAAATAATTTGGCTCCATCTATTCCATGTACTAAAATAATCTGCGAGTAAGAATAAATACAGCTGTGCCTCCTAAAGACAAATAGTTTTCATTTATTTATATGGTGATTTACATCCTTGATCACTAGGGCACTGTGAATGCTTCATCCAGGCCAGTGCTGATACCTCAGCTACAAAGCTACTTGTACATACACTGTATTGCTCCATAGTTCGGACATATTTATGATATAACTACGGCCTGGAAACAGGCTAGTTAGCATATTGATGTATTTCAAGGCAGCTTAAAAATGTCTGTGGTGTGGAAACAGGATAAACAAGCAAACCTTCGCTAGCCAAAAGGACACGTCACTTGCAAGACCATAACACTCACGGGAAGTGTCAAGGGAGTATCCTGAATAGAGGCAAACTGGCCCTTGGCCATGACCTGGTGACCAAGTGTAATTCAAGGGTTTGTCTTAGAGACACCACTTCAAAGGAATGAATTTAAGAGAATTTTACTTTGAGTCTTAAAACAGTAGTAGAGCTAGCAAATTGAGAGCCACACAAAAAACGCGTAACCCATCCCACTTCTATAAAAAGCTTTAAAATTTCTTCTGATGTTATCACAGAACTCTTGCAATACCTGGAAATGTTGCTTCCACATCCTAAGAGTAGGCAGCCGTTGGCCCACATGTTAACAAGACCTGACCAAATTCATTCACAAAATAAAAAAGGTGACAACAGCTGGTGTAAAGGCATTCAGTATGAGAAGAATGCACGTCTTCATTCTCTCCTCCCACCATCTCATCACATAGATTAGCTGCCTGACAAGAAATGTTAATGGTATACACCAATTTTCTACAGGTTGTGTGTCCTGCGGGTGATTCCTAAGCTCACTCTAGAGCTTGAAAGACCTCTCACCTCCCTCATTTCCCATTTTTCTTTCCTATAATCACTTTCATGATACATGTTTCTCATTAGCATTGCTTTTTTGCCTACTTGATGCTAATTTACACCTGTAAAATAAAGTAGAATTCTTTGAAAGTTGCAGGTGGGTCAAAATAACAACAGTTTTGTTCAACAAGAATCAACATCTTTCTCAACACCAAGCTTACTGTTTCTTGAATACATGAGAGATGTATAATTTCCTCTTTCCTGCTAAAATGACAGTGCTCAGGGAAAGTCATGAACGTAGCAGAGGAAGATATACATACATGTAACTGTTGCTTCCGTAGACAGAGACTTTGGATTTTTCCAGGTAAGGCATCTTCTTAACAGGAAAGCCAGCTAATGGCAGAGCCTCTTTTAGTCTGTGCATCTCTCTGAGTCTGCCTTTGTCCCTCCTACTTAGAAAGAGGGAAAATACAAGGAAAAGGTGACCTTTGTACCCCTACCCTCATTTTTCTTGTGCAAAATGGAATAATGATATAAAATGAAAGCTTACAGCCATACAAGGCAGTAAGCTGTATAGATCACAGCTTCTTAGCGATGTGTTGGGTACACATTAACCTGTAATTAGAAAAACTATCTTGAAAGGAAAATGTTACTGGCAATGTTTGCTGTTATCACTGAAAGGACGTTAGGGGGTCTAGAAAAGTACTTGTATTGTCTCTTTATGACCTTTCATCAGATCTTAAAACTTCAAGGCTAAAAATGCATGCACTAAGAGAACGCTTGAGATTTATGTTCCTAAAATTTACAAAGCTCATATAGCAAGTTTTATTCAGGTACATTTTGGAGTAAAATTATTGAGGGTAAATATTTTAATATATATTTTTCAAACACAGTTTAGCTTTGGCACTGTAAACTGTATAAAGTATAAATGCCATTTACATAAATAGGTAGACATTTATATAAAAAATATAATGGTATTAGCTAGCAAGTATTGTTATCAAAAAAAACCTGAAACTGAAAATAGAAAAACTTATAACCACTTGAATTTATACTATGAACCACAACTATTTTTTGAAGTCTAGTTCTTGTAAATACATATTTATAAAAATTATTTAATTAATAAATATTGAATAAATTAATTTATACTTTCTATATCATATTGTATTTTAAAATTCTGGTTTAAAAAAATATCTTCACTTGAAAATCTCCACAGTCATAAGTAGAATGAAAAAATATGTTACCGTTTTGAAAGAATAAACTACAGTGAGGAACTTACTAGTATTACAGCAGCATTTCAGTGTGAAACTGCCGTTTACTGCCTAATGCCTATATATAATTAAACCAGTCTGTGAGCATAACAGAGAATGCAACGTCTATGTTTTTGAAGATGGTCCAGTGTGCATTCCACATGTACCATGTGTGTGGTCTTTTCATGGTCAGAAAACAATATTCTTCTCATGTCCCATGTTTTCTGTGGTATTCTACAAACTGGCTGTGTGCTCCATCCAAATGCTTACAGACTCACAATGAAACCCTACAGTGTCCAGCACTGCAATAAATTGATATTATAGTCCAACTGATTTTGAAAGCTCTGCAGATGAGCTTGTCATATTCATCCTTTAATGTTAGTGATTTTATTTTGGTTTAGGGGAAAAAGGGGGTTTAGTAATGCTTTGTTTTCTTATTTTGAGGCTCTAAATTCCACATTTATGAAAAGTTGAAACAGTTTGTTCATAGTTCTTCCAGTCTCATTGTGAAAATCCCGATTAAGGGAAACAGAGAAAGCAAATAGAGTTGCCTGTGCAATCAAAGAAGTAAAAGAAATGTTTAAGGATATTCACAAACCAGACAAAGTTTCCCAGAAAGAGAAAATGTGAAAACAGACTGAGCATGTTAAAAGACTGAGGAAACTCTTGAAAGACAGACAACTGCATAAATAATGCCTTTTTTTTTTGAGCTGACTTTGCCAACATTTTCCTGAGATGTTAAAGTTGCCGTCCTTGTTGTTTACGTATAATAACACTTCACAGTATCTTAAGACGATCTTTAAAGTTTCAATGAAGGACATTCTGATTGGGGGTCTCAAACTCTTTTTTTTTTTTTTTTTTTTTCCATAAGGAAGGCAAAGTTTTTTAAAAAATATACAAAAAAATATGAACAAATTGATTTTTAGTAAGTATGGGATGCAAACTGACACCTACCTGTGTGCTGCTCAGTAGGCCTGCATCCCTTTTACATACTAACCCCTTGATCAACACTCTCCTTTCAGCTAGGGCTCTCTTATAGTGTGGGGAAAGATTAGAAGGGTGGAAAGAGTTTTGAAGACACAATTCTGGTCTTTGTGGGCAGTCAAGACAGGGTATTCATAACTCGGGAGCCTAGCTCATCCCTGATTCATACAAGCTGTTCCCTTCAATGGGACAGGAAGAAGCCAATACAATAGAGGTTTTCCACAGCGAAGAAACAGTGAAGGACTTACCATCGCAAGGCAATTAACGGCTGTTATTATGAAAGATATTATGAAACAGTTTGTGGTTCTAAGATTAATTTTAGCTTAAGCCTCTGCTTCAGAGCAGTCACCAGTCACTGACTCTTGCCCGCTCCTACTCTCCATCACAAAATGGGGAAAACGTACCCTTTTAAAAACAGATATCCTAGCGCCAACCCAAGGCATGACCCTACTAAACCATGGCAGCCCAATCTGAAAAGGCTCTTGAGATTCCTTGGGCTAATGCCAGAGACTAGATATATGGGGAATAAAACATTTTTTCATATTTTATATTAATTTCCCATCCCAAAGTGAAAAGGACATAAGACACAAAACGCTTTTCACTAGTTTTGTTGCAGATCATCCCAGGTTTTTATTCACCTAAAATATCTACCGTGTATGCACAGAAATTTTGTAATATGCTGTATCAGACTGCATATACATTCTGGGCCATACCTGCAATGAATCCGTGTAGTCATGCATCCATCTCTGAGATGCAAAGTGCTCATGCAGTATGCTGGGTCAGCGATGCCCAAGATGTGACATTCCAGACCTAGACACCTTCTCTCGACAGAGGCCCTGAATACCATGATACCCAGCACCTTCAGAACTCTGTGTATTTTCATTTGGTCCCTGGCTGTAGTCCTAGCTGCTGCTCTAAAGTGGGTAAATATAATGCCAATACATTACTTCACTCTCCCAAGGGGAAAAAAAAAAAGAAAAAGGACAATTGTTGTATCTCAACCAAAAGACTTTCTTAGAATTATGCTTAAAGATATTTGTGACAATTTCAAATCACCATTACAGCAGAATGCACTTGTGCACTTTGGTATATATGGACAATTTGGTGTAATGAAGGGATTCTGAACATGGACCCAAAGTTTCAGAGAAGTAGGCAAGTGAGGTGGTACATGGTGATAACAGTAGCACAGAGTGAGCGCCCTTGCAAACTGCAGGAAAAATAACAATTTTCTGTCTGTTTCCACTCCTGCCAAGAGACGAGGGAAGCAAGAGGTGATGTTCACTGGAGTATTTTTGAAGACTGTTCAGGGGAATATCCCATATGGACCAATTCTTCAGCAGAATCACTTCCTTATTGATCCCCAATAGATCTTACTCGCCTTTAAAGAAAGGAGGGCAACACAAAGGCTTTTCATTATGCACTGAATAATTCTGCAAAGCATGCTCCTCAGTACTTTCCTGAAGCTGTGGTACTTGCCATATCACTGGACCATATCTTTGTGGCAGGACAGGTGTGATCCATTAGTGAACCTTAGACTTGCTCCTACAAGAAAGAGAAACTACGGGAATACATGAGGGCCCTTCCTCCGAATATAAGAAATACTGTATAAAAAAAAGATTCAAGTCCTTCTTCAGTAAGCACAGAAAATGTCATTCTTCAGATGATATTTCAAATCCTGAAATATAAAGGATATGTAACAACTGCAAAATCAAAGCAGGCCTGCACTGTCTGCATGGCATTCTCCATATGGCAGTTTTGTGGGATTTGGATGTTCATTGTGCCTATATAATTAAGCAATGTTTTGGTGACTGATTTTCCATGACTTGTGCATCCGTCGTAGGCATCCATCAGCATCATGTTGTGGCTCTGTGTTAAAAAGCCTCCAGGGAAAGGCCACCTTTCAAAGCAGAGTTTGTATAATGTCCTGCAGAGTGGGAAACAAAATCCTCTTCTAATTCTTAGATGCCCTCGAAATGTGTCCATCAGCGTGCATATATTATACGCATACTACTTACTCATTACAGAAAAGCTGAATGACAACTAAGTAAAATCCATATTTCCTGTCCCTGTTTGCTTAAAGAGGGATTTTTGAAGAGTGCTGCATTTGTTTCTGAATTTATATCTTGACAATACTTGATAAAGAATATATTAGAGAAAATTTTCTGGAATAAAAGAGAATGGTGATGGTATGATGTTGCCTATCCACCCATAGATATGGCCTGGGATAGGGCAAGGTCACAGCTCTGTCATCACTGCTTAAGGCCTGCATAACACTCTTCACTCGAGATTGGTTCAGATTTGTAAATTTATCATTATAAATCTCAGATGAGGACTACACTACTTTCTTTGAAAGTTCTTCATGCAGCAGCCAGGTGCATCTCTGATGCCACCACTGCTTACACGGAGTGACAAGAAAAGTGTGAGCTGGTGAGCACTGAGCCCCTCAGCATACGCTGCTGCAGACTGGGAATTTCTTTGGATCCAGGCATTGAAGAACTGGTTCTCAGAGCTGATCTCAAGAGACCAATCCCAAGGGACTGCAGATGGGTGAGTCCCCAAATGAATGATTTATTTTCCTCTGGTTCATAAAGATCATAAATTCGTAAGTTATTTTATCTCAGAAACAGTGATTTGAACAACAAGCCTTTAGGGCTATATTGACAATAACAAACCCAGAGCAAAATCCCTCTAACTATACCAACTCCTAAGAATAAAATAATCGTTTTATTTCTCTTGCCATTTCTAGGTATAATTTTGCAGTAATATCTTGTTTACTTTTAAAAGTTCAAAAAAAAAGTGTGTTTTGAATTGCAAATCTTTTAAGAAAACTAAAGATTTCTCCCCCCCCCCCCACACACACACACTTTGTACTCCCTTTCCCACTTCTTAAATTCTATTATGGTCTAATTTCTGGCATTATATCTGACAATGTCTATAATAGGTATCAGAATAGGTATTTAACAAAGACCGTCTTCACCAGCTATTTCTCCCTTGCTAAAATAGAACACATTATGTCAGGGGCCACCCTGGTTTTATTGAAGTTGAAACCACTACAGGGACTGAAAGTGACTCTGAAACTGTGAGCATAAACCTTCTTTGTTGTGTATGTGTGTGTTAGCATGTCATCTTTGGGATAATCATCCAAATGTGGTACCCATGGAGATGTGGCTGATTCAATCATTGAGCTCCCGGGTGGTCAGTCTGTAATTTAAAGACTCACTGGCCTCATGAAGATAGCCACAAATGGAACAGTAACCATAATTACAAGAGGCTGTTCCACTAATCCATGGTTAACAAATGTTAGTTAAAAGATAAATAAGCCTTATGCAAGCATTTCCTGGAGGTATATGAGCCCTGTTTTTTCATTTGTTTGATTTCTCTCTTCTTTAGAGAAGGGATACAAGAAAAAAAAAAGATTTCACAATCTAATTTTGTTTCAATTGTTAGAAGTCACAGGAAGTCTTTGATGTTGAATCATCTTTAAAAAAGAATATATTGCTTTTTATTTATAATACCAAGAATTAGAGGAATTATTTTCCAGGCTGAGCTTCTCTTAGAAATCGTGCTGTTTGTTCCTTTGCTTGTCTTATTTCTAATCTTTCGTGTTTATAGTAAGGAGCAAGAGGTTTTTAGAATTTAGCAACAATCAGAAAAATGAATCTAAAAGGTTGATTTGTTTTTGAAAAAAAAAAAAAAAAAAAGCTGAGGAAGTATTTGCTGTGTCCTCATGACTTACTACATTTAATCTGGGCATGTTTTCTGAAGAGAACATTGTTTCAGTTATTCTAAATTAAAATAGCTTCCCAAGATATAATTTCGTCCATTTTTTTTTAGGTGACAAATAGCTCTGAAGTTACAAAAGTTACTAAAGTTATATGAAGTTACTAAAACAGTTTTGACTAGGCGGGAATGAAGAAACATAACACCTGTGGGCTAGTCCATCTAAATGGAATACATCTCACTGTCCATTGCTGCAGAAAATATTGTAGCAAAACTCTACTGAAATGTGCTTCCTGTAAAAGTTTCTACATAATTCCCAACTGTAGAGGTTTTTTTTTCAGAATTTTAGAATTAAGCTTTATTCCTTTATTTTTTTACACTGTTTAATGTAACTTTGGATGTTCTCATTATCCACATAAATGTCTAATCCTTTCTTGAGTCCTGCTAAGCTCTTGGCCTCACACACAATTGGTATCCTGCCATATCCGAACAATGCTCATACCACCAAGAAGATATGCAGGAGGGATAGAGAAGCAAAGATTTTGCCCCTAAAAAGCATCTGAAAGCAAATACAGAGGTGTAATTTATTGAAGCTAGTCAGTTGTTTAAGTTTTCTCTCTTAAACTTATAAACATTCTAAAATGTTGAGATAAATTGTATATGATGTAGATAAGTCAGGTCAATATAGTCTGTTTATTCTTAACCTACAGAGATCCTTTGTTTCACAGAAGACTATAGGAAGAGATATCTTATTAGATGAGATGATATAGGAAGAAAAAGCAGACAAAGCTTTCAAGTTCAGAATTCCTCAACCAAGTTTGAGAAGTAGGAAGGCCTATTCTAAATACACATTAAATGTAATTGCTCTTCATTAACTTTGATTATGTTGCTTGATTGCTACTCCTGAAATAGAAAGGCTGTTAATAACACTGACCAAGAGATGTTTTGTACCAGAGCGAGACAGAATATAGGCAAATAGCAAGACACAGTGGAATGGAGGGAAAAAGTATTATTGATGCTTACGCAATGGGGGAGGAGTAGTAGGAAGGTTGTAATGTGACACAAAATCAGTGACTATATTGACTATGTGCAAATTTCCAGTGAGAATATTTGTTTTTTAGGCCTTACTGGAGAAATGGGAGTAGAACTATGATTTTGAATACTGAACTTTTGGCATATGGTTATATCCATTCACTAATACTCATGCAGGCCAAACAATGTTTACTTCCTTCATTTCCTTTCCATGAAATTATTAATGTACTGGAGGAAATATATCATATTTTCCTATGAATATGTAAAGGATCCATGTAGAGCACGGTAGGTCTGCATGTTTTATCTGGGTGGTCAGTTCAGAGATATGATATATTTCTCTGGACAAAAAAGCCTGTCATGTGGAGATCACCTGTAAACTGGCATAGCAGGTATCATGCACAGTATCCTCAGAACAAATGCAGTGGTATTTGAGATCTTGGATGTGTGCTGTGGATTTCAGGGGGATATGGTGATTTTTGGAAGTAAGTGTATTGTCCTTTGGATTTTGTGAGCCTCGGTCTTTTCCTTTTCTCTATTTTATGTTTTTCTTGAGGTTTCTTTATTAGAAAGACTGGTTAAAAGTAGCTTTATTTTTCGTGGTGAAAAGATTCTTTGAGATGACATTGGCAAAAAAAGTTTTAAAAATATTCTAAAATATAACAAATGGAAACTATCCAATCCCTCTTCTGTCCACCACCATGACTTTATAAATGGGATCTGATACTGATGACAGAACATTTCTCCTCCGGACTAATCTTATACATAATCAAATTGGTCAAAGTAGATATTAGGGTATGAAAATAAAATAGCTTATGTTCTGCAGGATCAGCAAGTGGGCATTCATTTTCTGATAACATCAAAGTTAAAAAAAATAAAAAACAAACACCAAAGGAAAAATAAAAAGCAGAATTATTCTTAGAAGCATGTGGGAGCCTTGCAAAGGACTTAGAAGGCACGAGGAAAAACATTATGATGATGAGGTTGACAGTAGGCAGATTAAATAGGCATTCTGTGCGGTCTCTAGCACTGGACAACTGTAACACACCCCACTAGACCTCGGAGAAGAGGATGAACTAGGTAATCTTTTCTGGTCTCCTATGGCTGTATGAGCCTACGCAACACTGACGTAAAAGGTGAGAATTTTTCATGACATGTAAACTATATGAATGAAAAAAAAAGGAATTTTAATATAACTTTCACTAGGACAGTATTTCTCCTACTGAAGCTCCACAGCAGCAGACATATTGATTTAACTGCCAGAAGAATGCAGTTCATCTCATTGTTGAAATACCATGAAATCAAATGATGAGAACTATGGTCTAGTTACACTGGTTGACAGAAGTCTTGCTTTCACAATTTGCATCGTCTATAGTATACATAAAAATGTTATTTCTGATATTAGCATAAAGTACCTGAATTAATTAAAAAATAGAAAACATCAGTTAAGTTTTAAAAATATTTTTAAAATAAAAATTGAAAAAGGATGTAACAGATATGTAAATGTGTACAACTCATTTACTGGGTAATCTTTATTCCAGACTTTTAGAAATCTTACTCAGACACTGTGTTTTTGGTCATGGGGGATTTTCTGAAGAGCAAGTTAGCTGCAAGCAGGTAATTCAAAGTGCTAAGTGCTTTCAGGGCTCTGAATCTGAGACTTCATTAAATGACTACCTGCTTTTTCAGGATTTTAATATTTGCAGTGATACAGACAGGCCTGGTGTGCAGATGACACATGATGTCATCTTTGGACTGCTCAGGACACGAAGACCTGTCTGTGAATTCCTAGCCTAGCCCATAGGAGACATACAAGGCCCTTCAGAAAGAGCGACTAGTGCATTTTTCTTGGTCTTTCCAAAGGAAAGGTGAGCAGTCCATCATTTCAGTTTGCATTCTTTTTTTTTTTTTTTTTTTTTTTTCTGGCCTCCAGAAGAATTAGCCATATAGTAATTTCAATGGATGTCCCTGGTCAGCATGACTACTTCTTTGTTACTTTACTGTTTGCCTACATGGCAAAGCATAAGCTCTTGGGAAATGGGAACAAGGGATGATGCCTGGATCTGAAAACAGGGCAGGAGATTCTGTGACTACATTTTTTCACTAAATGAACTAATTTTTCACTAAATGGATTAAATTTCACTAACAGAATCTGAATAATCTTTCTTTGGTGAAGTGAGTAATACCAGCAGAAAGGCTAACTTCCTCCTTCAGGAGTCCCTCATCTAGGGGCAAAACTTTCTCAATTAAACACGAAGAAATACCCATTAGGACACAAAAATTTAAAGGTTTCTGACAACAAACTGAGTCAATGAAAATATCAGGAATACAATCTTTGTTAAATGCTTTTTTTTTTTTTTTTTAAACCATAGTGATTTATACATTTCCCAGCTGTAATGCTCTCTGAGTTTCTGATGCACAGCAATACCTCATTTCCTTCTTTTTCCTCTGGTTCTGGAGGTCTTACTTGTCATTTTTGCATTTCTGTTACTGGCCTGTTTTGTTCTTAGTGGCACTCTAGCAGTAGACACTTTCTCGTAGCCTGGCTTTAGAGTAAAAAAAAGTTAACTTGTTACAAATAAGAGTCTTTTTGTTTTGGTAGAGCTGATCTCAAACAAGCCAAGCTGAGGCTTTCCGCCGTTGTGGAAAATCACTAGCTTCTATCAACTGATGCACAGCAGTGCAGGTGGACTACACAGAAGTACTGTAGAAGAAAAGACTGGGGAGGTAAAATTTCTGTGTCACAGAAGTGGGCAGAAATGGGCCCACATGGGCAGATTCCCTGATGTTTGGAGCCAACTTCACTAGCAGAATTCCTAGTTAAACCAGAATGGAGTGTGTTAACTTCCTTGATGTATCACCAATCTCTCATCTATTTTTTTCCCTTCAAAATACTGGAAGGACACCACAGGTCTAATTCTTTCTTTTCTGATAGTCTGCTAAAGGATAGTCGGGCACAACGTAAGTTTTTTTGTACCCAGTTCTGGTAATGTATTTTTGATCTGCAGCATCAATGTGCTTCCAGTCATGGGCCTCTCAGAAACTGTGTTTAATTTTGCCAAATTCTGTGGTGGTTTTGTGATGTGAACAAAGACCAACTGGTGCTATGAGCCTGTTTTAATATTTTCATCCAAACAACATGAAGACAAGCAAAAGCTTAAGTATTCAGTTACTCTTATTTTTCTTGCCTGCTCATACTTCCCCTACACAGCCCAACTCCATTTATTATAATTTCGACTGACTTATGAAGCTGGGAGAATCTGCACATAATGCCAGAATAAACTACAGTCATTAATGCTGTGGTTAGGAGGTCAGATGGATTCAGCAAAACACTTGGGTGGAAAATCTATAAGACAGATTTAGTTATGGCCCAGTTTTTAAGTCTGTGTGAGGGAAAAAATGAAAAATAATAATAATAATATTGGAATATCTAGAGTGGTTTTCTGTTATGCTCGTTTGAGGCCAATATTTTCATGTTCCACAGACACCCTGTTTTTCATTTTGAAAGGAATCTAATTCTGCATTACCCTACAGTTAGAATTCTGTGAGGAAAAATCCCTTCTTTTTCTGCTATTCTGTTCCTTACTTAATTCTGTTGTTTTACTTGTCCTTTCTTATGTGAGAAACCCTGGGGCCTCCATGAGACTAGGCATGTTTTCAATTAAAAGCCCTCTAATTTCTGAAATATCCTATTAACTATATATCCTTTTCAATAATTTGACAAGTTTGCTGTATTTTAGATGACTGCAGGACAGGGCCATTTACATTTTACTGCTCTCCTTTGAGAGGCATCTTTTTTTACATAACACAGCAAAACTGGAAGAATAATGAGTAGTGTATTACGAAGAATGGAAAGTATGGTATAAGTCTTTGCGATTTCCCATTCCATTATATGTTAATTACAGCTTAATATTTCAATCTATAATTATAATAGACCTACAATAAAATATATGTTATAACCTCCAATAAAAAAACATATTTTAACAGAGGCATTATAGAAATTAAAGACATAATAGTTATTTTGCCTTTTTTAAAGGATAACAATAATTAACTTCTTTTTTGTAACTATGAACAGAATACTATTATTGCCATACTGTATATTTTTTCTGAAACATATCATGCATATGTCATGGCATTAAACACAAGTTGATAATACATATTCTCATGATGTCTAAAAGTGAGAGTAAATGCTAAACAATAGCAAAAAACAGCTTGTACCATGTTTTCAGTGAAGGTGAAACTAGCTGGTGCAGATTTATGTATTTAGTTAGCATCTGCATCAGCCTGGAATAAGGAAATGAACAGAAATGAAGAAGCATTTAAAAGAACAACTAACATCTGTATTTGTTGGACTTCCCATGACTAGAGACTAAAATATTTTCTTCTGAGGACATGGACATTAGCCTTATCAATTTCTAAATTTTCATTGAAACTGGGCAAGAAGCTCCACATTTTGTTGGAGAAAATAGTCATGCATCAAAAAGGGGATGAAAATGGCTGAAAAGCTGTGGGACACACACACTACTTCTTTGAATGTCTACCTGGAAAGCCTTCAGGAGAAGGCTGAACAAGATTCCAAGCAGGGAAGCAAGACAGAGCAGTCAAAGGGATGCAAATATTTTCTTCCGATAACCATTCTTTCTCTCTGCTAGAAGAGAGTATTTGTGGTTAATAGTAATGTTTTGTCACAGTCTCATGACAGAAATCTTTAGTTTTTTGTGTTTTTTTTTTCTTTTTCTTTTTTTAAATTTATTTATTCCTTTTTCTCCCTGAACTCCAAAATGTCGTAGGAAGGAACAATATTCTCCAGTTACAGTTTTTGAAACTCCATCTGTCAAGCGTAGTCTATTCAGACAGTGTCACAGCCATAATTTCTAGAGCAGTCTTGATTCTTCTGGGTAATGCACAAGAACAGCCAACCAGTCTCTGGCTCTATACGAGCTCTGCTCATGCTTCTGTGCCCACACAAAGCTTTCCTCATCCAGCAATAAATGACACTGTTCCTTTACCGTCCCCACTTGGCCTATTCACTTTTCTTGTACTCATGCCCATTTTGTGGTAAATTAAGGCTTCAGAAGAGGATTTGCTGTTCCAATCCATTTCCAAATCAAACTGTATTAGTTAAGCAGTTGGAGAATAATTTAATCAAGAAAGGGAGAACACGGAACCTAGAAAAGAAAATATTCATACAAGCTCAAACTTTCGTACAAACTCAAATTCTTCATACAACCAGAAATAAAGAGGAACTTCCAGGCATTTCTGATATGTCTGGCTTCTTCCTATAAAATAAGTTTTTCAGACTGGAAGTTGTAAATGAGCTAACATGCAGTTTGACATATAGCATGATAAAGTTCACTTAACAGTTATAAAAGACTGTGCGCATGATTGGCTTATTTTAGCTACGGAACACCATACTGAAATGATAAGTATAAGCCGTGAAGTATGTTTCTTGACCTAGAATGTAAAACTGTGTGAATCAAAAGAAGCAGCTTTCTACTCCTGCTTTACCATCAGCTAGTACATTTTGAAAGGAGGTTACTTGGATGACACGTGTGGAGCAGAGGAAATAGGCAATGTATTCCAAAGAAGATACCTATACAAGATTATTTTTCTTTTATTTTTGCTAGATCCAAATGAAATATTTATAATATACAATGCTTTGAACAGACTCAAGGTGTTGACATAAGGAATAGTCAAGTACTCACTCAAAACTGTACTATCCTTGTAACTGTCATCATAAAAAAGTTTCAAGGGTTAGCCTCTGTATAATTTTTGAAAAAAATAATTAGCTATATAATTGTAAATGCTACATGCATTTCTAGAATTACTTAGCTCCTCCGGACTATAAATGCAAATTTCATTTTAGCTTTCTGCACTTTTTTTAGAAGTAAACTTTCTTTTCCTTCTTCTTCTTTGTTGAATATACACTGCTCAAGAAAGAAATCATATGTATGAGTCAAAAGAGAATTCAAGCAGTCTCCCGTGCATAGTGATTTATGTACAGTTGACAGTGTTATATACTGATCTTATTTAAAAGTATAATCAGATTCACAAGCATGACAGAATGTCTGTTTAGTGACATCATATCATTAGACAGAAATTGTCTTTGGGGAGCTTATTGCACCAACTGGCATTTAAAAGAGAAGGTCTGTCAAGAAGGATGATTTAAGAAGGCATCATCTCCAAAGCTTCTCTGCCTGTGGCATATGTTTAAGGATAGACACAAGACACAGTAGAAATACAAATGTAAATGTTGTCCTTTTCCACTCAGAGATGTAACAGAACATCTCTTCTGCCTTTTAAGGGTGCTTCCGAAGTGTTTTATTGGCATGGATAGCCAAATGGATGCTAGGCTTACTTCCAAGCCTTGACAATAAAAATCTGCTTGCACAATTACTGCTTTTATCTCACCCTGGTCTTTTGCCTTTGCCTCACCAGCTACAGGACTTTTCTGGAGAGTGCACACACATTATTTTTTCATATCTGACCCTGTTCCTTAGCCAATCTGAATTTCTCAGCACTGTCTATTTTGACTTACTGCAAGGCAAAAGTCATGCAATGTGTAGCTACTTTTGCACAAATGGGCAATTTTTAGCTCTGCTTAATTTCCCTGAAAGGCTTTTCAATCAACAGTAACCATGTTCATACAATTACCCTTTGCCTAGATTGGTCTTGCTGTGAATAAAGGCTCACCTGATGAATATAGCACTTTCCTTACCTGGCTTAATTGCACTGTTAATGTACTTACTAAAATGTACCTTCTAAAATAGGAGAAATGTGGTTTGGAATGACTTACAGGGAAGGGGAAAAAGAGAGAGTCTGGTGAGAAGAGCCATGTTAACTATAATATTCGCCACTGCAGTTCACGTTTTTCTGAAATCTCATTGTCAGTCTTTCATGTTATCTTTTTAGACTTCAGAGTGATTCTTCTTTTATAACATAGCCCTTGTATTTATCTAGGTAATGGGATTTATGATTTTGTTTACATCAGTCACCATGGCGACCAACCATAAAAGACTGGTTGCCTGGCAACTTAGCATTGTGGAACTGCAATGGAGGATGGAATTTTTTGTCTCTCAGAAGGGAGGGCTTAAGGAATAATTAAAACTTCTGCTCATGCTTCTCATGAATGCTTCATTTTCAAGAGCAAACAAATTTTTTTTTCAGTAAAGACAAATGCACCTTTTTTTCAAAAGATGCACCATAAAACATTTCTCAAAGGTTATCCTGTCTTAGAGCAAAGGACAACCAGCTTAAGAAGTTTTTGCTGTCCATGCTGTTGCAAAATAAGGTTTAGAGTAACTGTGGGGCAGCCATAATGAAGAAAGTCTCCTGTTCTTCTGCATTCATTAACAAATGAGCTACTATACATTCAAAACTATTTCTGATCTAAGAAACTACAATTATTTTTCTTCAATGAATTGATGATTTTGGTTTCTGGCTACTTTAGATGTGTCTTATTTCATTATGTAATTTATTTTGTCAACATTTAAACTGTGGTATAACACAACACAGAGAAATTGGGCTCTTGTTACTCTTACAGATATCAATTAATAAAAAGAACACTGTTTTTAATTACTTGTAGTTTAAAATATTTTATATCTGCTTGAATGTATCAAATGTTGACTTTGTCACATTTTATATGCCTATGTACTATATTCTATTTAACTATTAGATCAACTTTGGTTGAGGTTGCTGGTGGGTACAAAACTAACGTTGTGCAGATATATTCTGAAATTAGCTTTTTTTTCATTTATTAAGTGATTATCTGGCCAGAATCTTATATGACATGCTTCTTTATTGAATTTATTTTTCCTTATTTCAAGATTGTAATGTTTTCTTTGTATTACTGTTTCAAAACTGGTCAAATCAGCATATTGATTATACACTAACTTAATCATGGTAACTGCATATTCTGTTGAAGTGAGCTGATGACTGGAGTAGGATAATTAAGTGACTATATAATAGTAAAACTTGCTTTTGAAAGGATAAGGCAGAAATGTTACTTTACAGTGAATTTAAAATCTGTTAGCTCTTCTAGAATAATTTAATTCATATTCAAGCCCCGAAATTCAGGAAACTAAGTGAATTGGAGAAACATGTCCTTGAAAGACTAGCTTTGTGGCAAAACGAATGTTTATGAGGTTTGAATTCTGATAGAAGTTCTATGGATACATCTACAGTGTCTTTATGACACTGTGTGTTACGGAGAGTAGCTAGCTTTTAGATCAGGTAGTGAAAGCTGACCCCTGTTCACACCTGGCAACATCTGATTCCCTAGTTTGGGCAGATTTGGTCCATACAGCATTCTTGTAGGAGTACACAGAGAAAACACAGAGTCTTCTGTCATGAGCCCTTTGTAACAATTTTAATTTTGGGCTAAATGATCTTAGCAGTCTCAAATAAAATTTATGAAAGAGAGGCTTTGCCCTGTCCAGCACGTTAGAAGAAGAAAAATTATGTATGTAACTGTTAAAAGTGCTCTGAGTAGCATGCAGTTTATATTGTTCAACAATCCTTTAAATTTTTTATTCATGGAAGGCTCTATATAGAGAATCAAATGCCTACTATTAAGGTCTAAAGTAAGAGGGAAAGGAAAGGACATCCTCATTTTTATCCAGTTGCTTTAACCAGCATAAAAGTGTCCAAAATATTCCCTAGGACAGAAAACAGATATGGAGTTTAGAACAACTGTTCGTACTACTACTACTACTACTACTACTACTACTCCTCTAGTTTCATGTAAAGCTGATATTGAATGCCTCAGAATCTCTTACACTGCAAGAAAGTTAAATATCTCTGTCATCTTGGGCATTATTCTTGAAATTCTTTACTTACATCGTCGGCTCAGCACTGCGAGAGGTATGTGGATAAACTTTGTAACTCTGGGGGAATGGAAAGGCCCTTGGTGCAAACACTATGCAGGTCTTCTGACAAAGTAAATAGGAAAAATACTTGCAATATGGTGCAGGAAGACATCCATCCAGTAGGTCTGTAAGCATCAGGGTTGCTATGAGGGCCTTTAAAAAGGCAAATTGCATTTTTTTTTCATATTTTCAAGCTTGTGTTTCAACAGCTTTCACTTCTAGAAAAAGTAGATGGACCTTATCCTGCAGCTGTTAGCTTGTAATGAATTAAGGCTTTATGAATTTAGGCATAAGAAAAACAGGTAGCTGCGAAATGCAAGGAGGAGTAAAACATCCATTTAGCCTATTTCCAAGTCTTAGAAAGTGAATTTTCTAACTGTGATGGCTGCAAGAGAGGTCAGAATGTGTAGAGCAGCAGCTCTATAGGACAGTAGCCTCTTTCTAAGAAACCACTCATCCTACATCAGCTTTCCAAATTCTTCCTACACCTCTGCTTCTCCCCTTGCCAACCTTTGGCAGGAAGAGCTCTGGCTTAACTTTCATTTTGCATGCAAAATTACATTTTGTGTGCAGAACTGCATCTCTAGCCAAGATGAACTTGCCACGCCTTTAGTTATATGTATAGTTAAAAGATGTGGAGTAATTCCAGATTGCAGAATAGAAATTCTCACAGAGGTAAAAGACCATATTATGAGTCTTTATATTTGCAAGTTATTAGACCATTTCTGTCTAATGTGATGAAATAGTGACCAGACTTTGATTAAAAGTTTGTGGAATTTCTATGGATTTCAAAGTTCTCTGAAGCTTTTGGACATGCACTCTTAAAGTGTTAGATTTGGGCTGATCTTCATTCACATTATTGCCACTCTCCAAATGTTCAAGAACTATAATATTTGTTAGGACTAAAGAAAAAGAAAAATAGAGCATCTTTTCTTTCTTACTTTTAACAGTATCTTTTGCAGATTTTTATGACACTAAATATTTGAAAGCAGGGAGTGTTGTGATTCCGGTGGCTACAATACTAACTGTATTATACTGAAGATAATCCAGATCAAATACTGTGAAATTCACTTGCCAACATTACATTCATTATCTATATTCGTATCTATATCGGTATGCGCTCACACATGTGTGTGTGTGTGTGTGTGTGTGTGTGTGCGCGCGCGCGTGTATACATCTCCCCAGCATGTATACATATAAGTATGTGTATGTATATGCATACTTTTATATACACATTTATGTATTTTTACTCATTTCTGGTCAAAAAAACAGATCGTCCTTCTGGGCAATCTAGCTCAATGTCCTGAATCAAAACACCCCAAATGCAGACTTTTCTTAAAGCCATTCTGAAATTATATTTCCACTGAAGGTGATGGTTCCCTTTTGTAGATTTTTTCAGCTTTCTCAGGAAATAGGAATACTAAGAAAGGAAACTTTCTTCTTAGTTAAGAGTTCTTTAATTATAGTGGGTGAAGTCCTCCCACTTATTAAAGCCATTTTTAACAAAAGGAAATAAAAACAAATGTTGAAATGATTCCATTCTTTTTAAAGGCAAAAGAAATTTATGTGAGCTTTACTAGTCCCTATTGTGATAGGTGTTTTTTGCAGCTTCACAAGAGTTAAAGTAGTAAAATTACATATTTCAACCCCTCTAATCTCTGCTGACATTCATTCTGTTCTTACAAAGTTCTAAGTCTGATGATTATTGACATTTCTGGCAGGCTTTTTCTTCCTTTCCGTTGTGCAACCACCAAATCTTGGTGGGTGCAATCAGCCTTTCACTGACAGTGTAACTGCTATCACAGCAACTCAGTGAAGCCACCTATGGTCAGCTTCACAGCATTTTTCCCCTTTCACTACCTTTCTTTGTACTGTGCAGAGAGCTAGTACACTTAGTAATTCTAGACTACCTATTTTATTCAAAAGCAGCTCATTAGTCAGTGATGACTAATGAAAACATTTAGAATTTCAATGTCTCAGCTGGCAGATCTATTTTTAGGAAGCAGTTCTCTAAAAAGTAACTGCTGCCAGACATTTTGGCAACATAAGGTGATGCCATCTGGGTGTAGAACTTGGTGTCAGCTTTTCTGGGTTCGGAATGCTGGAGTCCTATTTGCAAAATGGTCTCCTTTCTATGTTTACAGCATTCTTTAATATCATTTATTACTATTATTGAATTTCTTTAATGGAACTGAAAGGTTATTGAGTGTAACCTGCTTAATTTAATTAGTGTTTAAATTTCACAGAGCTATTTCACAGATCCCAGGTCCTAATAAGCATTTAGGAAATGCGTATTTACTTTTCTGAAGAGACCTTTCCCTCTTGCATTTTACTGCAATAAGCACTGTGTGGCATCAACACATATAGATTCTACTTTTTAGGAACACATTTGCTAAACCAGCCATCTTACAGTGAATTCCAGTAAGCACAGGGACTCAGGGTTTGCATGTAATATTTTAGTTACTATTGATTACTTCTGAAAGAGTCTTTTAAGGCAGGCTTGAGTAGTTTCAAGGTGGTTTGAAGACAGAATCTACTAATATGACCTTAGCTTAGATCATATGATCTTAGCTTAGATTCTGGCTTACAATATATAAAGATACAGATCCAACATAAACTTTGGCCAACAACTACCTGTGAAAAAAGATACTCTCTTAGAGAGTGAAATGCTGTCTGGAATTTCTCATTATTATTTAGATAATTCTCATTTATCCCTTTCCTTAAATATCCCTCTTTCATACACACACACACACGCACACACCCCCCCCATGCTTTATAGTAATTTCTTAAATATTGATTTAAGAATAAAAGAGAACTTTATTTATTTATTTATTTCCTTAGAGAAAGGACAGATACAGCATCTTCTTCAGTATTTATTATGCTTCAGAAACTGATCCAAGAGAGGGTGCAGTGTACTGTAAATCAGCTATATATAAGTAAATGTGGCAGAGAGGACAAACCCCCTTGGTCCTTCTCTCTGTCTATTTCCAACCCAACACATTTTCTGAGACTCACAGATTTTTGAGTGAGGCCAAGCAAAGATTGGTATGGTTTTCTCTTTTTTAGTCATGATGTAAAATGTCCTGCTAACTGCATGTCGTAATTAAAATATTGTGCTACTTACAGGTCTTCTAAAAGTGTCTTGAATTTGCTTGTAAATTTGTGCAACAAATACCATGTGAAAATTTTTAATGGTGGCAATTTCATACATTTCCGTTACCTATTCTCATTTAATATGGGCTATGTGGTGTGATAGACTAGCACTCTTAGTTTTAATGGGTAAGAATGGATCAGTATATAATATTTCTGTTCTTCAGAAAAAAAAATGTTATTTTTAATTTTCATTTCAGTTTCCATTTTGAAAGCTATTTCTTAACATCTCCTCAGTAAAAAGGTTTTTATTCATGCTTTTGTTTTTGAAGACCTGCTGAGCAAGTCTTTTGTTTCCCTAAAACGCTAAATGATACCACTACTGATGACAACAGGAGAAATACTGAATTCTAAGGAGAGTCTTTGGCAAATTCATTGAAGAACAGTTCTGAAAACCCACAAAGTCTGGTTTAATTTTTAGCTTACACTTCTCTTCTGAAGAAGAGACCTTTTCAAGATCTTGCATGCTCAAAAAGACATTTTTCTTCTAAATAAACATATCCGTCTTTCTGCTGTCATCAACCCTTGTATGGGATTTTCTCCCTCAAGCAAAGGATCTAACTAAGAATAGTACAGGCGAAAAGACTCTAGGTCTATTTTTAACATGAATCACACTGCAAAAAGATGTAGTTTCACCTGTATCCATCTTGAATCCACAATCTTCCACAGGAACCTGTTCAGACTGAGGACACAGCAGATCTGGCAATATATAAGATCAATGGCTTGGGACAAAAAAAAGACAAGGAAAGAAAGAGAAAAAATCAAAGTATGATCTGCTTGGCTATAAAATGGTTCTTCCAGGAGACAAATGGGAGATCTGCCAGACAAAACCAGGTGTCACAGTTTATTAATAAAAGTGCCGTAGGGAATAATACTGCATATGCATAGCAGGCATATGCACCTCCAGCCTTTTCCTTCTTCAAAGCTATTATTCTGCGGTTATGATTATTTTCATTGGTACCTACACAGAGTACATGGGGGGGGTCTTTGCAGCCTGCACAGAGCCATAAGCTTTCAGGTTGAAGCCAAGTAGTATGTATTTCAGGAAAAAGAGGCAGCTTCTCCTCCCTTGTTGAAAGCAGCTAACTTGCCAACCCACATCCAGTCAAAGCCAGAACATTTAGGGGATCTGATAGCAGAAAACAAATCCCAGACAAAACTCTTCTTTTTCTCACTAGTTCTCATTTCCAGGAAGCTGAAGCTGCTACTGAAATAAAGAAAAAAAATACAATATATCACTAGAAAGTTAAGGAAGCTGGCAAAACAAAACAAAGCAAAAACCTAAAAAGTAAAAGAAAAAAAAAAAAGAAAAGAGGAAAAAGAAAAAAAAAAGAAAAAAGAAAAGGAAAAGAAAAGAAAAGAAAAAGCAGGAATAGACTTTCATTCCCCTTCTTGGATGACAGATTAAATTATGGCTGCAATCCTGACATCCTGGAGATGGATCTTCTTTTGTCTTTGGTATCCTCTAGGGAGACTAGAACTTTTCTCACTGTCAGGATCTAAATATCAGCATGTCACTACTGCACTCCTTTTTTTCCCAGAAAGATGGCTGGAGTATGTTTCCAATGCATTTTAAAAAGGCACCAACCCATCAAGTATGTCTAAATTCGTTGTAGAGTAAATTCTGACCCATCCCTTTTTCTTTGTCTCCTCCCATGACTCATCCTTTAAGAGAGCTATCTTTGAAAGAGAGGATGCTAGGTTTCATCTGCATGGCTATCCTACCAAGAAAACACTCATTTGCTTCTTGCTGCTTTACTTCCTCTCCTTGTACTTAACTAACCAATAAAAGAGTATTTAAAGAAACCAGATAGGATCTGCTTTCACAAGAAATCTTAGTATGCTTTCCCAATTTGCTTTTTATAAAGAAAGCCCTATTTTCAATGAGATTTTCTCCCAACCCCCTTTGCCTTGGGAGGTGGTATGATATGAAAAGTTAACAACTTGTAAACAGATTGTAACACAACTACATCTGCTAGCCTGGTTGTTAGCCCTGGAAACATCTCTTTGGCCTTTAGACATTTTTCAGAATGATGGGAAAGCATTTTTTCCCCTCATTTCTTCTATTTTTATTTTGTACCACACTGCAGTTGTTTTGGCAATCACTGCAATTTCTAATAAATCATGAGTTTTGAAAACAGTTCACCAAGGGGTGGCTGAAAAGAGGTCTCCAAACACTGTGCGTGATGTAACTTTGACCTGCAGCTTTTCCTGGCAACGCTTTTGTCCCAGGGCTTGCTCCTTGCCCCGCCGAGCTGGTCGTATCTTCTCATCTGGTTTCCAGCAGTTGGACTCCGTTGTGTTGTTGTCTCTCGGCCAGCATACATAAACAGCTCAGGACCGCCCACCCACATTTGCTGTGAACACAGGTTTTAGACATTCGCTAGAACTCAGCTCGATTTTTTTAGCAGCTTTCTGTTTCCTTAGCATTCGCTTAAAACGAATGCGATCTGCTTAATCATAATCAAATGTCTCACTATCTGTTCATCTGTGCGGAGCAAATAATTACAAACACAAGGGCGCGTGCTGTGCGCGTACGCGCTCTGGGGCCACATTTTAAAGTGTTCGGTGCTGACGGCTGGGGTCAAATGCTGTAAAGAGCTTAGCTCCCATTTAGGCAAGTAAATTGGGAGATCTCCAGAAGTTATCAGAACTAAATAGGATAAGATGGAGCTGAAATTAAATCAAATGTGGCCCCAACTTTAGATATTAGTGTCTTCTGAGACTCTCGGCCTGTGTATCTGTGGATATTAGTATACATCCAGCACAGTTTAGGCAAAATTACTTTGGAGCTTTCCTAAATTCAAGCCTATATTTTCACATAGGCACTCCTTTAAAATCCTTCATGGTAACCTATTCCCACACGCTGTTTAGCTAAAACAGAACTCTAAAAATTTTGCTGCTCTCAACAAGCTCTTAAAAGCATAACTTTATTCTGTACTCTCTCTATCTGTAGATATCAACAGAGCCACTATAAATGACATTCATTTACTATTTCTGGCATGCATCACAGGCACATGCGGAAAATGCTTCTAGAAACTCTGCAAATAATATTTGTGAGGGGAACAAACTGGACTCTTTTCCTTCTGAATTTGTGAAGTAGAAAACATAAAATTACTATATCGTAACAACACGTCACCTAACCTTGTGTTTTGTAGCTGTAATACAAAGGCTACCTAGTGCCTTCCACTAAAGTTAAACATGCACAGTAATTTCCATTGTTACTTGGCACACTTCTACAATAAAATTATTATTTGGAAATTGTCCCTGCTTTTCCTGAAGGAGGTTTCTTCTCCACTTGTCAAAAAGTTTAAATTCTCTAGTAAATATATATTTAAATTGGACTACTGAAATTAAAAATGTTAATAAATAGTGTCATGCTTTGGTTTATTCAAAACAAAATGAGACAAAAGCAAACTAAAACAAGCAAAGTTGCTTTATTCTGGCAAGAGCTGGCAAAGTAAACTAAGTATATATTAGGGGCTTTTTGTGGAATACCAGGTAGCAGTTACAGTAGGAAGAATTTTGCGTGAGTCTATTGTTTATTCTATGTCCAATTTTAAGAAACGGCTGAGGCAAATCTCAATTTTCTTCTCGAAGGCTGCAAAATGTCTCTTGTGCCTGAGGAAGATGGGACAGAGCTGAGAGGAGCACCAATTAGATGCAACATCCACAGAACATGCACATGAGATTGTGGTGATAAAAACTGATAAAGGTTAGAAGTAGCCAGCACAAATATCTGTAGAATTTCTCTTTTCCTTTTAAAGGTTCTTCAGTGGCATCCTCTATACATCTAATCCTTTTTAAGCAGATTTTATACAATTTTTCAGTGAACACGAATGGCATTTCATAAGCATAGAAATGTGGAAATGTATTGATTTGAAAAGCAGTTCAGTAAAATGGAAGAGATTACAACAGTATGAAATATTCAGAATTTGGAAGAAAATATTTTGATATTTTTAATTCAAATTGAAAAAACACTTTGACAAGGATTTTATCTAAAATAGAAATTAGAAGAAAAATATCAAAATTGAAATGGAATATTTTGATTCCCTTTTAAATGAACCAAATTAGACCAAAATTATTTACTGAAATTCTCTTTTGTAGGAAATTTCTAAACATGCACATTCATCTGAGTTAAAATGAAAACAAATTTCGAAATAACTTAATTTCCAGTTCCCACACAGCTCTTCTTTGAAGTCTTCAGCTGTGAAATCAATTAATGGCATGGATAAATACCAGATGGTTTTTGCCAAGTGGTTGTTCTAGAAACTGAAACTGTCCTTTCTCTTTTCCTTTCTATTTTAGCTTTATTTGTGAAAAACTAGGAAATCAAATTCAAGTAAAGCAATCAGCAGGATGCACATGAATGAAAGAAATGGATATATAGATTAAAGAGGAAAATCTACATTTCTTCCTAAACGCCGTGTCTAATCTCCATCAGATCCTGGGCATTGAGGAAGGAAGAGACATAGAGGGACTTTCAGCTTTGAGATGCTGAGAGACCAAACTGTTCCCTGTTACAACTCTGAGCAACTGTAAACTTCTCAAAGTCCCAACAAACTCCATTTTTGATCTCATGTTCAGTGACAGCAGGGATGGGTTCATGGTCTCCATCCTCAGCCTTCCCACCAATTTCTCTCTCTGTCTTGTTAATACAGGCCAGAGGTGGCGGGCACACCTACAGCCTTTTTTTCTCAACAAAAGGATCCTGAAACCAATTACTTGCTTACTCAGAAATGTTCAGTGGGTTTAAATGATCAAAAGACTGTAAATTTCTATCAACATTCTCCTGTTTCTGACACCACGCAATTAAGGATCAGATGGGATAAATTGCTTACAGCACTGCAGATTGCTTTGTAGAAAGGATTTCAGACAATTGGATAGCCTGACATATGATAGTGGCAGCTTATTCTCCAGTCTCTGGGGGAAGTCATAGTTAAATATAGCTTAGTTGGGGGTTCAACATGTTCTTCCATGAGGTATGTGTGAGAACGAGAGTCTGTATCACTACAGCCGCTTGAACTATATGATTTCAGATAAGGTTGATCATAGAGTTCATTTGATTTGTTTTGATTTGAAAGATTCACTGAGAAATAACACCTTTTTTCTTGCCTAATGTGAAGCATTATTTTCATGGGAATTGGGCTATTTTGGTTTAAGGATATTGTAAATGTAACTCATTGTAAGCTCGTAACTTTCAATGGCTGTGAATCTTGTTTTATTCAGATAACCTTGTAGATGTCTCTTTCTAGATGTCCAATTTGTAACCATCTATCTTCCAGTGGTTGAGATTACACAAATTGTTTATCTGCTTATGAGGGCTGCAATTTCTCAGAATCAAAAGGGGAACCAGGATTCTGTTTCTCATTGCTTTCCAAAATGGCAATCAAAACATAAGACCTAAATATGATTTTAACTTTCAATTTCTGGAAACATTCAGATGTTTAAAGTTAAGGGATTTGTAACACTTATGTTCAATTTATTTACCACATGCTCAAATTAGGAAGAGTTTTGGGCATGCGTTTAGGAATGGTTTCTTTGAAAGGTTACTTAAAAGGTTACTTTGAAATCCACAAGGAATGGAGTATATAAAAACAAAAAATAAAACTTTGGATAATAAGGCATCTTCAAGCATAAATACTTTTCAAAAAAGTCTACTTGGGTCTACTTATATGTATATAATTCTCTTGTACTTGGAGGGGTTATCAGTTTTCCTGAGTGTCTTTGGTCTTCAGAAATATCTCCAACAGAATCCCAATGATCAACCCCCTGCATGAGCAGAGGTTTGTTCTACCAAAACATAGATTGGTACTCTGCTACTTGCATTCCTGCCTCACTCAGGCTCTTGAGCTCTTCCTTTCGCTTTCTGCCAATTGGTTCCTGTCAAGAAGTGACAGATCCAGGAAAGTGTTAGCCCTGGCTGACCCTCTGGGTGCACATTTATGCAAACAAGGAGGAAAATGAGGGGAAAATCCCACTTTCCTGCCACTCTGATGAGATCTCCGAGCCTACACACTGAACAATCCAGTGAAAACCCCGGAAAACTTCTGCCCTCCAGAGCCCTTTATAAAATCCCCATTAGGAAGGGAATGGAATGACAGCAGAAACTCTTATAGACTTTGGCACTGCACTTTCCTCTTCCATGTGGAACTTAAAAAAAAGTAGAACTCGGCACTGAACATATATATATATATGTATATATATGTAGTTCTGAATGCTAAGAATAAGTAGAAAATGTTTTCAAAATGTTCCCATATGATTCTATAGAATTGAAACGCGTGGGTGAATACAAAAACATTGTTTGGCTTCATTTTTATGTCTTCATTCCTATTACCAGTTATACAACTGAGTTATGCTGGCCCAAAAGAATGAATTTAAGGGTCCCATTCATTACCATTCATGGAGATGAACATTTAAATTAAGAATTGTAAGTCTTCTTGTCAGAAGTATTATTGTACATTCATGTAATCTAGGACTAGCAACAATGTGATATGAATTAGGCAAAAGTGATCAGAAGAGTAGAAATCACAGCTCTTAGTATGTGTCTCGTTAGCAAATAGCTAAGCAACAATGTTGTTTGTAATTAATCCATATTTATAAAATAGTTTAAAGCTTTGCAATAAAAGAAATGGATTTGAGAATACAACTAAACTGTTTGGTGAAGCTACTAAGGACATTTAATGAATATTTTGTAGTGGCTATTTATACATCATGCAGTTGTGAGCAATGATTCTAAGATCACTCAACAGGCTTGCTCTGTGGAATATTATTTTTGCTTATATTATGTTTTAAAAGCTGGTTGTGATAATTTAGGTTAAACACACTAATTTATCAGTATTTCTATTTGCTGAGAGGCTGTGATGTCTCACACTAGTTACAAGTCACAGTTGTAACACAACAAATTGGGCTAGTAGAATAATGTCTTTTATTAAGCACTCTACGCCATTTATAAGACAAAAACATTATGCTGGTCAGAGGAATGCATCATTCTTGGTTTTTGTATTCATAACATTTTTGCAAAAATGTAAAAAAATCTCCCTTCCCCTCCCTGCTCTTATTTCCTAGATGAATATTCATTATGCAAGTATCTGCACCAGCTGAGGACAATATAATTCCAAAATGTTAATCACTACCTATTAGCTAGAGGCCAGAGGCTATCACCTCCTAAACTCTACCAATGGCAGTGATAGTGTGGAGTTCCTAGTCATCTTAAGACACAAGTGGACAGATGTTCATAAACTGATGTTGATCTGCCTGGTTTTGCTCAAAGTAGATTAAGGATGTTTGATGCAATCTGTCAGCGGAATTACAGGTCTGGTAAACTCTGTCAGAGAGATGACAAAGAGAAAAGAGGAAAGAGGATATCATCCTTTCCTCTCACAACTATATCTGACAAAGGCTGTCTGTGGACTTAATCTGAAATAACTTCTTAAAATATACTTTATTATGTTTAAAATAGATTGTCTTGAAAATATTCAATGGCATTTATCAGCCTGCAAAGAGAGTAGAAATATGAGGCATGCCATTTGCACATGGAAATAATTATGATTTTCTGCTTAGAAAAAAAAAAAAACTGAAAAATGAATATATCTGGAAATCAAAATCAGAGGACCAGAAATAGATGGTGTTCAGTGACTTGAGATTCACAGAAAAATTATGCCCATACTGTTGATAGACAGTAAACAATTGGCCTTCTTGTCTTTTGGCTCACTTTTCTCAGGAAACTTTCATTTTTTTCCCGTGCTGTCATCTGTGTTTCAGAATTTTCATTGAATGTATAGATCTATTTTTGCTAAGATGTCTGTGAACTACTGACATCTCTCCTTAACCATGTCAGCAGGCACATGTTCCTTGTGATAATGCAAAACTCAGTTAATTACCATAATTTTGCAAACCTCTGTTGATTTTGAGTGTGGTGGAGGCCTGTACTGGGATCTGAGATAATGTATTTTTCTTAATAAAATATCTACTAGATTGCTGAGTGTCATTTGTGAATTCAGAATGAAGGATACTTTGTGAGATCAATAGAGACAGGAAATGATCAGAAGGTAATATTTATTTTTTCTATGAACTATTTAATAATTAAAACAAATAATTAAAAATTAAATAAATAATCTATACTATGCTAGGAAAAAGAACTTACTTTCAAAGCAGCAATGTCTCTTGATAAATTCTAAATATATATGAAATGAAAGGACATTACAAAATAACACTGCCAGCTTTATTAAGACTGTAAAAGATTTAAGAAACTCCATAAAGATTATCACCTCCACAGTCTCCTCCAACCATTCCAAGCATCCAAACATTCTTGCTTTTCTTTTCACAGACAAGGTAAAAATTTTGGCAAGATGCAGTAGACAAAAATTAAAATTGGCAGGGTTGTCTGGAATAAACTAGTAATGGACACATTTTTACTTCTGTTGATGGAAAATTTTTCCTCTGGTTCCAAAGGAAATAAAATCTTACTCCTAACAAGATTAGTCTGATAAGAAAAAGCACTATTTTAAAACATTGCTGAAATGATTAAATATTAAAAATCAATACAGCATGACTTGCTGCATTCATCCTCCAGTAGGAATCCCAGCGGACATACTCACTACATTGTGAATTTAGCTGAGGTTTTTGCCTTCTCCAGCCCAGTATTCTCATTATTTAGTGCTCACTTTACTTCAGTGGAGCTCCACATCTGCACTAAAGGCAGAATCTGGTTTTAAAATAAACTGCCACTATTATGTGAATTACATCTCCTTTTAAGTTTGTTGCTTCTTTTTTGAGTCATATGTGTCTCACCTATTGGATTTGTTGTCTCTTCTAAAGAAATGCTGTCCCTTACTTATATTATAAGAAGGTCATGCAATCAAAGCCTACATCTGCGAACAGAAATTATGGTTTGGTGACATTTACTCTGAGTTTTGACTGGACTCTTTGAATGGTGTGTTAGCATGGAACACTACTTTTTTTCATGGTAATGCATAACCACATATTTTTAGTCTGAGATAATTTTCTCCAATTTCTAAAATAAAAGGTTAATGAAGAGCTATAGATTAAGTCTCAAACTAAAGATGAACTTTCAGGCTCTTTTCTTTAAAAGCAAGTGATTTCTCTTGTTCTTCTGGGAACAGAAGAAAAGTCCTGGATGCTTAAATGTGATAAAATTAACCAAACTGTCAGCCTACTGCTTGTGGTAACAAACACAGAAAAAGCAAGAGTCAGCTTTGCACTGCAGGTTAGTGGGGTCCATTTAGTTTGAAAGGCTATTTGTACAAATCCCAGCTGAAGTGTAAGGCATTTGGGAAATGTGTTTACAATGATTCTAGAATCCCCACTTTTTCTTACTGACTTCTGCAAAAAAACTCCTTAAATGAATCATAGGCTGCTGCTGGGCTTTGTGCTGGCTATCTCCACAGGGTTGCTGTTGACAATAGCCTTCAAAGGCTACATCAGGCCAAATCTTTTGCAGATAAGTGACATCCAGCCTCGGCTTTCTGCCCTTGATGTTGTCTGTCACCACCAGACTGTTACACATGAAATCCAACGTTACTGTTGATTCAAATGTATTTTAATTCTCAAAGCTTTGTGAAGATAGCCACACCGTTCACATGCCATAGTAACAGGAATCTCCGTGCTGTGTTTGGTCGAACTTATGGTCTATAACCACACAAAGATCCAGTTCATCTCAAAATACGCCTCCTGCCCTGCTGAAGGAGGCGCAAGATGCCATTCTGTAGTAGGTGAAGTTTTGGGAAGTTATTTGCGTAGAAATAAAACTTATCAAAGCTACTTCAGTCTTCCCTAAGGTGATGAGAATGCAGCTAGGCCAGATCTCATGAGCCTGCCAGGCTGCCTTGAACAAATCATAGCACTTTCCATTCCTACTTATAAAATATAAAACCAAGGATGTTCTCCCACTTAAATTTGTAATGGTATATATTGTAAGGAGTTTCAGACCTGAATGACTCCCCCATGGGCTAGTATAAGATCAGCAATAATTTATTATAAGTATTATTAATATAAATTGCATTTGCAGTGGCAACCACTTTGGAGCTCTGCAAATCATTAGACCAAAGTCAGCCATGGTGTAAGTGAGCACATTACCTCTTGATTTTAATGGAAAGTGAATGTTAATGTTAGAGCTGAATTTGACTTTTCCTTTTCAAGACCAAGTCAAACACTGATTGAGATTTTAAAAACTGTTGCAGTTTAGCTTTCTCAGCTAACATATAGTGCGATATTAGAAAACAAACTTAATTGTATAAATAACATAGTAAACATTGTTATACTTGTTTTGGGTCCTTTCTTGGCCTCAGAATGGTTCATCACTCTCTAGAAACTATCCTGAAGTGGTGCTTGAAGCAGGATGCTCAGTCTCAAATATTTTGTGCTCTGTGGTCTTTTTTTTGGCACAGCATTTATGGTGCAAACACAGAAGCAATGAGACACAGACACAAGTATATGACTAAATTCAGAGATGACGCTTAAAACTGCATAAGCATTTAGCCCCAGTACTGGCAAAAAGACTTCCACTGACATTATTGCCCTGTTCATCTCTGAAGGCAGTACCTCAGATTGGCTCTGAAAACAATCTCTCAAGATCCTAAATACAGTCTATTTTCCCAAATCTGTCATGGAAAAAGTAAGATAAGCAAGCCTATGGTAACCTCGAGTTGCATAAGCCTTACAGGGTCATTCCTCTCACTCCTTGCTAAGCCAAGGCAACACAAGGACATCTTCCAGCTAGTCAGCAAGCGGTGTCCCCCAGCTGCACTGAACGCCATTGCAACACCCCCACATCAAATCCAGAGAATAAACTGGCCAGATTCAAGGTAGTTTTAGCAGCAGAGAAAGAAAAATATTTTTCAAAAGCAGTCCCCATACCTTACCAAGATCTAGTAACTCGACGATGGATCTGAAACCAATTGCCAAAGCTGGCGAACTGCTTTGTGGCTTCCACCTTGGCAGCAAAGACGAATGCAATTCCACTTACTCATTACTAAACAGGAATTAATATCTGGCCTGGGCTCCATCATCTTGGTCCAGCAGTGGCTGCGGTGGGTGGGATAGAATCCAGACCTCAAGGCTTTGAGGTGCAATATAACTTTACTTCCTCACTGTCTGCAGAACAAGCAAAGGTATGAGTAATTTTGTCCCACTTTTTCAGTAAGATTTTCTCCTATCCCACAAGGATGTCTGCTGCCTTTCCAAAGCAACTTTTTGTGTACAAGAAGACAGTCTTTGGAAGGAAGTGGACATAATGGAATTTATCTACTGATCTATCCACCTACTGACTTTTTTCCCTTCAGAACTCTTTGAATAAGGGTTTACATATCTTTTACATTTCTGTTCATTGTACATCTCTGGGCAGTGAGACTGTATTTGCTAGTAAACAATATTCATGGAATGATACTCCTTGTAAGAAATAACAAGCCTAGAAAAGGACTTAAACACTTGGTTTTCTTCCTTTGGTAAAATTTTCACATCTTCCTGTCTTGGCAAGAGGGTTCTTAACTCCTGAACCAGATGCTGTGAGACAAAATTAATCCTGGTATAACTAATTCATAATGCCAACTGGAATTATGCCAGTACTGATTTCTCCCTTTGTATTTTGAAATTTATTACTGCAAAAAATATTTTAAAATGGAAAAAAAGGTTTTGTATGCTGCATGCATATGATAAAGGCTCCTCTGAAGCAAGAGGTATTCATGATTGCCTTTGACTGCAAGGGGATCAGGATTTCTATTGAACTATTCAAATGTAATTAAAATGATTAAGAAAAAGGAAGTGATAAGAAGGAGCAGACTGCTAGAAAGAGACAAATATCAAACAGAATCTTCAGAGATTGTTGACTGATTTATTTTTATTTCTATTTCTATTTCTATTTTTTGGTGATCTAAAACAATATGGGCTATTTATTTCCCTACTGGAGTATATTTTTATTTCTTCTTCTTCTACATTCTATTACAAAATAAAAGACAATAAAACTTAATGAAGGTGATAACTAGAGATTTTTGCTTATCGTTAACTGGAGAGAAAGGCAAATTGACATAGATTTACAGTCCAAAGTAGACTATTTAGTAGTGAAGAGACACCTAAATTAGTATAATAGCTTTTCATGCCACAAGTTACCTCAAAAACACACACACACACACACACAGAGAGAGAGAGAGAGAGAGAGAGAGAAAAGTAAAGGGTCCTTGTCTTTATCCTGAGCCAGAAGCTGCTCTTTGTGGGAGGCACATATGTAACTGCTGGAAAATGTCTCTACTGCTTTCTTTTGAATAGCTTTTCACCAGGTGCAAATGCCAGATGCATGACCTTCTGCACCACAGAGAGTTCTGGATCACTTCTTTTGTGCAGGGACTTTCAAAAATTACTATCATACCCAAAGCAGATTTTTGTATTTTAACTTTTAATAGGAAATAAAATCTGTGCGTACCCCGGTGGAAAAGGAAGAAGAGACACAAGGAAAACTGCAGAAGATCTGCAAGACTGTGTTCGCTGTGAATTTAGAAGACAGTTTGATGATTGTGATTGTTGAAGTGAGATGTGATTTCACAGTCTGAGCAAAGACATAGAAACTGTAAATCTATAATTTGTCTCTGACATATAATTTTCTTGTGATTCCAGCTAATTCATCTTTCTTCACCTGTAAAATGGGGACACTAGTGTGTATTTTTCAAGGCTATAGGCTTCATTATGTGCATATGGTCATAATGTTCATTAGCTTAAGTTTCTAAAGCAACTGTAAAGAAAAAGAGTGGAATATATCCTTAAAAAAATTACATAGATGCTTCTGTTCAGGCCAGATCTTGAAATGCTGGTGGTTTAACCACTTTTGTTTATTTCATTAAAATTGATCTAATTATATCTCATTAAAAAAAAAATTGAAAATCTTATTTAAAAGTCTACCTCAATCTTCTGATGTAATGATGTATTTTCTTTCCTTCAAATGCATCACAGATCCTGTTTTTTTTCCGATGACATATATTCTTTTTCAACCATCTCTACATTTCTTGAGACCCTCCTCTTTTTTTAGAAGTATTTTTCTTCCTTCCTCTCTGTTTATATTTTTGTTAAAGATTGTCAATGTGTGTTTTTTTTCAGGTGGAGCTCACTTTCACACTGTCCAGAATGTGTTGAGCTCAGACAGTTCCCAAATACTTTGGACAGCCCTGATTATAGACTCTGTTTTTTTTTCCAGCAGTTATCCTGACAAACACTGTCAAATCTGTCAAAATCATATGCAAGAATAAGAGAAAGAATAAAAGCTTCTTACAACTATCAGAGAAGCCTGTTGAATATTGGAAGGATTTTAGAGCAAATAGGATGCAATGATTCAATCAAAAATGATTTTTAGAAATTAAATCTGTTCTGAGGATGGATTTAGATTTAAATATATTTTTCCAAAGTGATTTTCTACTTTTAATTTTAAGGAATAAAGTTGCAAACCATTACTGCACTTGCATTGAAATTATTGGAAGTTTCATTAGAGAGGTAACTGTAGTATCAGTCATTTAGATTTGAAAATATTTATGGTACAAAACATACAAACCACTTGGAGTTATAGAAACCTCCCAATACTCATGACAAAGGATAAAGAATTGGGTTTTTATTTATTAGACATGCTTCAGGTTGATTATATTTGTAGTGCGTTATTTTCCTGAAACACATAGAGAATGAACTTCTCAGAGTAAAAATGGTATAAATGCAAAAATACTTTTGAAAAACAAGATTCAGATCATGTACTTACCACTTTCTGATTAACAGGAATATCCACAATTATTTCTAATATTCTATAATTTTTTTCAATAAATTATGATTTTTTAATCTAAAAAATATTAGACAAGTAATCATAATTTTCTTATAAATTATAAATTAAGAGCTTGAGAAGCTGTAAAATAATTTCCATAAACTGCGTTGCATTTGCTTTCTACTATAGCCAATGACAAATCTGCTATTTAACCCCAACAAGAAGAGGGCTGAGTCCATATTCTTGCTAAATAGGAAATTCAGCACTCCCTTTATTTAATTTGTATGAGTGTTTTCTGTTTGTGCTATTGACATCTTCTGCTGTAGGAAAAATACCAGGTTCTATTTTAATACAAAGTTGCATCCAAGCAGAGTTCTACTTAGAAGGTGTCGGAGTCACAAATCTTTTCCTAAATAGGGGCTAGAAGCAGGTCCGTTAAATTTTCTAGAGAACAAATTAACAAGTGGGAATGATTATGCTAGAAATGGCTTGGTGTTCTAATTGAAGAAGTCATGCAGCATGATGTCATCCACTGTTATTAGTATTTAATTGCTTTCAGAGAGGGATCAGTATGCCCCTCTTCTTTCTCCCACAAGAAAACACTCAAAGCATTTAAAATGCATCAAGTTATAGAGGAATGTTGCTGTTTGCACACACTTGGTCTGTTTTGAGTTCATGTAATTAAATTAGCTAAATAAAAAACACAGAACTGTTTATAGGCTCAGCTTTTTGTTTGTTTGTTTTGCTTTGTTGTATGCATCCAGGTCTGTTTCCAGTCTCGGTAGCTGCTCTGAGGACTGTTCTCGCCTAACAAAGAACAACCACCACATCATGTGCTGCACCTGGTTTGCTGAACCTACTACTCAAATTTCTCTGGGCAATGTGTCAGTGGAGAAGGCTTATGATCTCCTATGAACTGGGAGGTGGTCTCTGTGCTATTAATTACTCATACATATTAGGTATTTAAAATCTTATTGTCATCGAAGTGCTGAGTTTAAATAGATTTTTACATTAAAATCGTGCAAAGGCTTACTGTCGTTCTACTGATGACAGATCATCATGCATCACTTTACCTGAACAGAAGTTTACACAAATCACAAAGAAAAGACAGTTCTTAAATGACAGTAGAAAAGAGGACAGACCAGTTGCCACTTCTCCTTGCTCATGCGAGTAGCCCCAGTGGCGGCAACAGAATTACTGTATTATTACCATCCTGAGATTTGCATCAAGCTCCTTTTGTATGCCCTGATCACTCCTTTCGTATTCCATTCATAGAATGCAGAGCTCTAAATGTTTTCAATGATTAATAATTAATTGTTTAACTAATTATTCAATAGAGAAATTTAAAATACTTCACTTGTAGTGCAATTTTTAATAGGCCTCTCCTGATGAAGCCTATTAAAGTCTTTTCTAAAAGGTCTTTTCTAAGTGCTTGAAAGTGATGATCCTGGGAGTTGTTATGCACTCTCAGTATCTTTTGCTGATCGTGCTGAAAAGACCATTTTGTTGATCTTTTGGCTGCTGGACTAGTTGCAGGGTTAAAAAAAATAGATATCTTAAGTTCTGCTGTAAGTGATGGGACTTATACAGCTTTTCCTATCTAAACATCAGCTTTAGATAGGGAGAATAATTCCCATGTGGGCTTTCCAAGAGAAAAGTTCTCCCTGAGATTTTCCCTCTCTTATGCTCAAAAGTTGAAATATGATGAAGTGAAATGAGTTCTTTTTCTCCAGAACTGGAGGTTGATCTCCCACTTTAGAGCAGCCAGGAAAGGAGTTTTTCTGTCTTATATTTTTCCCTTGTCATGCTTCCTGATAGGTCTTAAAAAAAAAAGAAAAAAGACAAAATGAAAGAAAGATATAAAACTCAAAAGAGAAAGAAAACAAACTTGCTTCTTGCTTTGGTGAAATAGATCCGAGTGATGGTTCCAGAATTAAATATCCCTATCCTATCACAGAATCTAATTCCTACCAATAATAGCAATTACAATTGTAAAGTCTTTTATTGGTTCTGCCTAATGAAAAGAGAACATAAAATATTCCAAAATGATAATCACCAAAAAAGCTGTTCAGAATGAACACATTCAAAATTGTTTTCTGATAAAGTTTCCAGTTTTGGATTTCCAAGCACTTTCCTGTGCAGTTGCCTTAGAATGACTGTGATGGATATACCACCTCAAATATATATTCTGTAATTCTCTTCAGTTTTATGCTCTGTAAAGTAACCTCTTTGATGCTCTCAGATAGCAAGACAACTATGTTGTCCAGCTGAAGAGGTCTTCTGTTGGATTGATTACCACCTTTCCTCATAGGGCTTGTCCTTAGTTGTGCTTATGCTACATATATAGACCCATGAAGTAGAAGGTCTGACTGAAGAAGTCCCCAGAATAAGATGCACCCTCTGAAGTCCATGTAAAGAAGGGAAAATATTTTTTCTTCAAGGACTTGATATGGGTCCAAAATCTCAGTCAGGGCCCTTGGTGCAATAGCTTTTCTCCCTCCTACAGGTTTGAGTGCCTGTTCTCAAGCCCCTCCGGACACACTACAGCTGTGTAACCTGGGATCAAACTACTGCTAAAGGTGCTGTGTAAGAGCAGTGAGAAGCACCACTGGGGGAAACTACATGAAGATGAGGGATTAAGGTAAGCTCAATCCCTCATTTTTGGTCCTCGGCCAAGCTACGTTGCCACTGTATCTGTGCTTTGCTGATCTGGACCTTGACCCATGGACTTCATGGTTTGAATTCAGAGATGTCTTGTCACAGTGAAGTTTCTGGGTGATCACTGGCCTTGTGGGTGACCCTCGTTACCATCATCAGGCTGCTCTGCTCTCCTTGTTCAAGTACAGTGGGGCTGAACGGCCACTGTCCACCTACACTGCCGCTGCTTCCAGCTCTGGGATTGCCTTCCCTTATGGAGCTGATCCTTGATAAGCTATTTGCCTTCATTAGTCATGTCCTTCGGGATTGGGGGACTTAATTTGTTAAAAGTAATACAAGAAAGAAAATTAACTTTAATCAGCTCAGCAAAAACTGAAGCCAAAGATGTGAGAGAAGCTGTTTATTTGTACTATAATAATGCCTCTTTCTGCTGTAAAGGGCAATGACATTAGCTATACTGATATTATTTGTATGTATCTTTTTCATTAACACATGAAAATTAAGCTTTTCCAAAGAATAAAATTTACTGCATAAAATTTTTGTGTATCTACAAATTGTGTTCTCCCTTTGCATTTCTTCTGCCTCAAAAACTCTACTCATGCCCAAAGCCCAGCTCTAGTTACGTGGCACTAAATGCAGCCTACTGGGGGTATTCATTCAACAGCTTTGTGCTGGGAAAGCTTTTTATGTTAGATTGCCAAGCAATTTGCCACACCTAAAGCTATCTTGAAGAGATGATATTACAGTATTTATAGGGAAAACATCATAGGTTAGAGGAACGTTTTCATTCTGGTATTTTTTTTGACTCTCTCTCCTTTTTTTGTTCCTACAGGAATTCTAGTATCATGGGGTTTTTATTTCCAGATGATGTGGCACCTTCAGGGTCATTATTTAGAATGCTTGATCAGTTAAATCTTATTTTAGTGGGAAGGACTAAATATACTTTCAAGAGATCTATTTTTGTTCAGGGCTGTTTCAAATCGTTTAAGAGTTTTCCGTATTGCTTTTTATTATTAAATAAAATAATGGTACAAATATTGTTTTAATTAAGCATTGCTTTCAGAAGTGAACCCTATTACTGTTTTATGTTTGTCACACGATGGAGACATGAAGACATTCTGTACTTTTAACAGCAGGACTATAAAAGATCAGGGCTTTGCTGGCTGTCCTGCTTCCTATCATGATGAAAATGGACACTTCAAGAGCTGACTGTGGATGTGGTGAATTACTGTTACGGAGAGATTTTCTACCATAATACACTGTACATAATGAGGGATGAAAACTGCTGAGCAAGACTGTGGAAAAAGAGAAGTAAAATAAAAAAAAAGAGAAAGAATTTGGGTTTTCTTTTATATGGTAAAGCACCACTTTATACTTTTTGACACACCCTCATTAAAAACTGAGTGAACTATGTGGGAAAGATACATAATTGACAACATGAATTTGGTAGCAGACTGGACATTATAAACTAAAAAAGGCAGGCAGAAATCAGTGGATTGTTAAGTAACATTAAACCACTGTTCCCCTCCTCTTTAAATTTATGAACACAGCAGCAGAGCTTTTAGTTAGAACATCTGACAGTCATTTAAAGTCTACACAAGTACAGTATATTAACACACCTCCAACTTCCATGGAAATACACCAGTGTGATTGGATTTGCCACAGTCTTTGGAGCCTGCTTTCTTCACCTCAGAAATTATATTCAAAAGTCATAGACAGAAAATTTTTCTTCATCAGCAGGAGGCACTAAGTGGAAAGCAGTATAATAGGAAAATATGGCATATTCCTTCAAGACTGGCTAAAAGACAAACTAGATAACCACGATGAGTCAAGAAACAATTAAAGTTGCTACCAGTAAAACTGATATTCTCTACTGACTCCTTCCCAGTCTTTAAACTACCATTTCTGAATTTGTTCTTTTTTATTTTCAAAGAGCTGTGATTTTGGGGGTCTAAGATAATCTCTCCTTCCTCTCCTTCCTCCCTTCTCTCCCCTCCCCTCCAAAAAAACCCAAATGAAGAAACAGCTGATAAAATTAATTTCTATTGTATGAACATATTAAAAAACATAAACGGTTTTACTTCTCCATGATAGAGATAATGAAGTAAAAATTTGGAAACCTCCAACAATGGCAAATAACAAATGAATTGTACATAATCACAACCTACCAATTTCCTCAGATTTTTTACCTGAATATAAGTGACTTTCTTGAGTAAAGACATATAATAGTGAACTCTAAAGATATGTGACAGTATGTTTTACTGTTGAGCATTTGCATTACATCATGAACAATGTTCTAAAATATCACTACTGAAAACAAGATTTTCTTCAAACCTACTCAGCTCAGCTAATCATTTAACTTAAAACATACAGCTCTCTTAACTAAGTTTTCATCAGATCCCTCAGACTTCACTCAGAAAAACCTATTGTGTGACTCGAGTGTTAGCAAACATGGCTCTGCAAGACGAGTTGCAGTATCAGAGTAAGGTCTTTAAATAGCCTTTCTAATTCATTTAGCTTTTCTGCTNTTTTTCAAGTACCATGATGATCAAAGCTAATAAATACCTACTAGTAGAGGTAGAGATGGATGAGTTACTACAACCCTAAGAGTTGAACCGATAGATTGGTGGCAGCAGAATTCAACAGTCCAGTTGTCAGCCTCAGATTACTATTACTTTACTACTTTATACACCAGCACTTAAACCTTACTTATTAAGTATTTCATTGCATTTTTAACTTCTCAGCGGCTATGCTTAAGTTTTCTGACACAAGAGTTCCCATACACTTAAAATCTTTTAATATTCTCAGAGTTTTATTGGTGAAGATGGGCAAGTCACATGTGTGACAAGACTCATGGCATTCTCATGTCCTAAAGAAAACTCCCATTTTTTACCGAAAGGTAGTAATGCCATCTCCTTGACACTCTTTTTCTCTTGGTGCTCCTTTCTTTATGTACACAGAGGTAACATTGCTGTGATCAGCACCAGAAAGCCAAGGTTTTTTGAACTATCTCTTCATGTGTACTAGTTGCTCTTTTATGTTAAAGTTCTCATTGACTACAGAACACTTCTTAGAAAATAAACTGAAGAGTACTAGTGAATTTAGTTCACCTTTGGCATGCTGTATTAATTTGGCTGGCTTTTCCTGTAATGTAAGATTCTGAAAATTTAAGGGAAAAGTCTATTTTTATGTTATATGCAGTAATGGGTATCTTACGTAACCGCAAGTAAGCAAGTGAACAGTTTGTGCCTTACTCCCTCTTTCACAAAGAGCTGATGCCCACTATGTTATCTCCCTTGCTTGGCTTCCTGCCTTCAGCAAAAAGCACCCTAGATCCCCGGTGCCAAGAAATTACACGGTTTGGTACGGCATAATAGCATGCCTCCTGTGTTAAATAAGACACAAAAGGTTTCAGTCCTTGCTTCAATACTTATTTCGTTATTATTATTATTATTACCTAAAAAGGGAGCATCTACAGTTGAAAGGATGGAAAAGCACATTCTTCATATAGTATGCTGACTCTTGAAGACCTTATACTTAGATATCTTTCTATTTGGGGCATCATCTAAGCAAACTCAGACATCCAAAACTAGGATGGTGAGTTCCACAGGTGGGGAAGGTACCTAAAAATCAGGTGCTGCAGTAGTGAGCTTGTTATAAACTTGGGAATCTCTGGAATTGCTAGAAATCTCATTGTGGGAGGTGATTACTCTTTCCATAGGCTGGAAAAACCTGTGTGTTTTGTTGCATACACAGCTCTGTTGACTTTTGACTGCATTAGCCAGGATGTCCTCTGAAACTCCCATTTGATTATGAATCCTTTGCACTATCCCTCACTGGAGCTGTGGCTTAAAATAAAGTTTAGCCCACAGTAAACCACATAACAACATTGAGTCTGATGAGAGATTTGCCTGACTAAGATATTTTCTGAGTGTGCTGAATAGGGTCAATTTGTGGGTTCTGCTTTGTTTTTTTATGTGAATATTCTGAAGGGTAAAAAATTGATGTTGGTATTCTTAGTAGAGTTTTTTTGCTGAGAAAGTAATTACTTTTTCTTTTTTTGAGGATTTGGATATGCTTGAGTAATATTTTTCATAGTCCTCCAAAATCCAGTAAAGGCAAAAAAAAAAAAAAAAAAAGGAAAGAAAGAAAAAGGAAAAAGAAATAAAATACCTAACCAGATCCTTATAGAATTCAAATCTATTTGTGCAAGCAAAAACAGAAGAGTTATGAGAATTGTCTTCTTTGCGCTTTGATGCAGAAGAGTGACCTGTAAAAATATAATCTTCTCTCTGTGGCGGTTCTTTCTTCCAACATAAAGTACCAGAGGCTGCATAGGCTTCTGCTGATACTGCTTTCTACATATGGTAAAGTCGTGCTCATCAGCTCTTGACTGCTTCTAGCTGCTGGTGACCAATAAGCACTTCCCTCTTTAGAAAGCTGATCAGGCCAGCAGGTGTTATATGGCGTTAATGTGGAAAAGAAAATCTCACCTCTTATTGCTGACATATTTTTGGGAAGTGGGTTGATTTGTGCTTGTGGGTGACGTCTGACTTTTGGCTAGAGAGAGACAGCTGATAATTGCACTGAACTGTCGCACTCATCCAGTCAAAAATGGAGACACATTTCCAACATGTTGTGCCAAAACCAGATACCATCCACTTGAACTATAGAATGCGTGTGGAATAGTAAGAGGGATAGAGGAAAGAATACCTCTGTACATTTTTATATTGATCTGTCTTAGTGTTATATAGAATGTTAGTCTTGCCTCTACAATTAAATGATCTAGGTTATCGTCACAAGAATCTTGTGTGTGTGTGAGGTGTATATTTCTGAATAGCTTAGTAACTTGCAGACATCTACTAACACTAACTTCTGATTCCAGCCTGAACTACTTTCCAATAAATTGCAATAAACTGGCTCCTCAAACTTCTGGAAGTGCATAGACATAAATCTACTCATGGGCTTGGATAGCACGTTTAATTTTTTTTTTTTTTTTTTTATTAACCAACCAAGATCACTGAAATTCAGCTGAACTTGACTACTCTTATTCAGTTGCAAGCTACTATTTTCGCACAAGTGTATCTGAAAATGGTAAGTCGGATGCTACCAGACAGGTCACATTTGTTAGAATTCAGACCAGAGTAGGAACAAAAACAGCTTTCTTCTTTGACAATTTTTTTCTGAAGTTGGGATGACAAAGCAACTCTATGTTCAAACTACAATTCTTCCTTGACCTTGGATGTTGTCATTTTTACAGTGCTTGTGGGAGAAATGAGGAAACGAGTAAGTCATGTGACTTGTCTGGTCATTTTATTCCGATGTAACTGATGTGCATTGCCTGGGAGAATACTTGTTTTTCATCATTAAATATCTAGCCTGGAAACCAGAAGAGGTTTAATCTGAGGAAAACAAGGTAAGGTATTTTGTTGAGCTGAAACAGTCCAAAATACCCAGGAGATGAAACATTTTCAGGTCAGGCCATTCATACTCTCCTAACAGTGAGTCATTACAGCACCAAGTATTAATAGCATATCAAGAAACAGATGAGGTGGATACTGTGAACTGGAACCAGACTGCATCCAGTACTGAAGATGCCTCATAAAAATTCTCTCTACTATGTTGTAGACTACTCTACACAAAAAAACTCTACTCCTCTTTCTTTTAACTTCCTTGTGGCATTACAAGTGGAAATCATCAGCATCATCAGATGTACAAGGCTCATGTGCCACCATGGTGGACATGACACTGGGTGTCTTATTCTCTCAGGTTGACTACTATCTACTTTCTTGCCTGCAAGTAAAACATACAGTGCAATTCTTGCTACTAGACATGTCCAGTAACTGTCATACTTTATTTCTAGATGTTTCTGGGCCATTCTAAGTCATTGCCTTACCCTGTGCTTCGTAAGTGTGCAGAGTAATTCCAGCTAAAATCCATGACTTCTCCACATAGCTTTTTTCCTTTCCTTTGAGCCAAGCAAAGTAACACAGTAGCCATAGGAACTGCTGGGAGATTTCCCAGTGGCAAGGTTCCAGCCTCAGTGCCTTGCAGAAATAACGCAGACTCAAGCAAGAATCACTGAATTTAAGATCAATGTAGTGATACGCAATTTCTATTCAGAATTATTTCAATATAGGTCACATTAACTTTCTCTTCTCAAAACACATAAAAACTCTCATAAAATTGTGACTATTTCTGTTCAATAAGAGCTTTATCACATTTTTTTATGAACGACCGATTTTCAGTTCAGCTGACATTTAAGTTCCACATTAGACATAAAAGGAAAATCTCAGATATTCAGTGTTTTTGATCTATGTACGTTTGGAATGACAGTGGATGGCAACTTCTACCTTGGAACTTCTGCTTTTAATTTTCTGCTTTTAATTTTCTCCTTTTTAGATTTCATAAGTGGCTTATGAACTTCAACAATTTGTTATTAAAATGCTCTGTCTGGCTGAACACAACTTCTTCATGCTGAGAACTAAAAAAAAAGGATGGTCCTACTCAGAAGTTTCAAAAGAGTGACACATAAGGGGTAATGATGTTTTATAACTGATTTTTTAGGGAATGCATATACAAAGGTTTCCTTATGTAAACAGAAGTGTTAAAATCAACTTTCCATATGTTTTGGTTTCTGGCTCTTTTCTAGAAATTCTGGTCATAATAACCATATTCAGACTTCAAGAATCACCAGTTTCTTTGCTCTTGTTACATACCTACATTTAAATGAAAATATTTAGGATGCCATTAACATTTCCTTATGTTAGCCCATGTATGTAAATACATAACTCTCTCCAATCTTTTTCCAGAAATGGTCTCTTGATAACAGGTAGACTGTGTCACCTGGAGTTCCCAAGGCCTGAGAGGAAAGGCAGTATCTAACTCCTTTGAGAACACTCCGAAACCCTTTCAAGGCACAATGAGTTTGGTGATTGCCCCTGCTGATAGCATGCTGGTTCTTGTGTCCAAAGCTAACCAATTTTTCCCTGCTGGTAAAAAAGCAATTTGTTGTCTGAATTCAGAAAGATTAGACAGGCAGATTTGCTTCCTCTCCAGATACATATTTTAGACCTTCTGACCCTACAAGACAGTCTTAAGTGCTTTTTTTTTTTTTCTTTCTTTCTACCAAATACTAACTCATTTAATTTTATCAAGACAGTTGAGTATGACATGTTCTCCTCACGAGTAAAACATAAAATAGAGTTGTATTTTACTGGGC
>WBNA01000339.1:95582-179090 GCA_013398345.1 Nothocercus nigrocapillus
ATTGCAAAATCTACTGTGAGAGTAACTTGGCATTTAATAGTGTAACTCAGACTCAGTTGAGCAGTTTCAGCTTCACTGACTTGAGTTTAAAAAAAGGAAAATACAAAAACATGTAGAACAACTAGTGTATTAAATAATTTCTTGCTAATTCTTTCAGGGTTATTTTTATGATAAACTTATTTTACAAATTAAAATGCATTTATCCTAATTTTCAAAATTGCAAACAACCTTACAGTAGAATATTTTGCCACTTGTGTCATCATTAGTAATAAAGCACTCCATTGTTACATGTTAGGTGATACCTCATTATTGAAATATATAGCAAATATGTATCCAACTTGCTGATTTACAGTTGAGAGCCAGTACCAGTTTAATCATTGGTTAAAATCTTGAAAATTTCAGAAAATCTATTTACATTTATCAGCCACTTTGTTTATAATTTTGCTTTACAAAAAGGATTCTAGATTCAAGGTGAAAGTGGTTTTATTTTCTTTCTAAAAGGAGAATTTTTTAAGGCCAAGTCTATATGGTGGTTTCAGGAGCAGAAAAATCTTGATTTAATCCAGGTAATATTTATTTTTTGGTTTACATATCTAGCAATTGTATATCCAGAAAGGCAGGATATGTATTTCTCATTTGTCAAAATTTAGCATAAAATTAAAAGGATTTAACTTCAGCAAAATATTTTGTAGCATAACACTCATAAGTGATAACACTTATGTACTCACTAGACTAAGAAATGACTATAAAAGGTCATAAAAAGTCCTAACAAGATAATAAACAGCAGTCAGGAGCCTTCTGCATTATTATACAATAATCATTTATTGCTTAAAAATAATTTTAGTCATAAGAACATTCTCAACAAGGTAAATTACCTATGTAACACCTACGTGTACCTCTAGCATTTGCTGAAAAATTTAAGGACCAGTGAAAATTAATGTAAAGTATTAATTCATTTGCTAAACTGCAACTGTGACTTGCAACTGAAGAAAAAAATCTGGTTCATTGTAGTGCTAAAGAGAAGGATTTTATGCATGTTTGTGTATGGCCAGTACTGAGAGCACTCTAATGCAAACAGAAAACAAAATTAATTTTCTCCTTTGAAGTAAACAAAGTTAAAATATTTTTCTGCTGGTAACATTTTTGAGATCATTTAAAAGAACCTCTAACAGTAGACACAAACAAGTGTTTTCTATATGCCTATTAAGTACGACATTTGAGATATTTTTGTTTTTGTTAAGTAACATTTATCACTTTTAAAAATGTCAAACAAATCATTTTTGTTAAACACATGGTTGTGAGTTTACTATAGCAAACCTTCTATTGATTCAGCTATCTTTGTTTAGGTCACACAGCCTGTGCCAAAATACATTACTAATTACATATTACAATTACATTACCATGGGTTCTTCATAGGATAAATACACACAAAATCAACTTTCTGTTAAGTTACATCAAAAATATCAAGTGGGCAACAGCATATGTTTATGCACACAAAATTATACTTTGGAAAAAACGTAAGCAGTCACTGCCTTCATTTTTATTATTCTGTCTAACACATAACCTTTGTCAGATCTTTCACCATGCATAGTTTAAGGATGCTTTCTTCTGCATTTTGTTGCCTTAGTCAACTCAATCATTTAAATTAGGAAATATGTGAAGAATTAAATAAATGGGAATTAAATAACATTTTTAGATAGCATCATCTGTCACTATTACTAGAGTGTAATAGATTCCTTTGTGTATCATAGCACTGTAAAGGAAAAATCATGTCTTTTGCATATGGAGAAGTGTTAATTTGTGTTTATACTACATTGCACCCTCTCAATTTTACCGAGGCTATGAGAATAAATCCTTTTATTTTCTTAGTACCTTGCACTCTTTCTTCAAGAGTTCAAGTGACTATTCAAGGTAATGGAAGAGTCAGACTGATTTCAGTGTTAACTGTGGCATTCATAACATGGATCAGAGAATCACAGAATGGTTGAGGTTGGAAGGAACCTCTGCAGATCATCTAGTCCAGCTCGCCCAGTCCTTAGAGCCCTCACACTGCTCAGCACATTGCCCAGAACCATGTCTAGGCATCTTTTAAATATCTGCAAGGGTTGGGGGCTTGGAGGCTCCACAACCTCTCTCTGGCTAACGTGACAGTTCCCAGTCACCCTCACATAAGGCTTTTCCTTATGTTCAGGTGACATTTCCTGTGTTCCCGTTTGTGCCTGAAGGCACATTGTCTTTTTCTTTTTTTTTTTTTTTTAATGTTTAATTTAGTAATTAAACATTAAAATTTCAGAGATTACAACAAGTTCTACAGAAAGATTGTTTTTCCTATGAATTCTCTGAACAACAGTGTTGGAGGATGCACATAGTATATGATAACAGAAGATATTAGTTACCCTAATTTTCAACGCTATTTGAATTATGTGATTACAACAAAATTCCTAATATTCATCACTGGTCTTACTTTAGCTGGTCTGAATGTTATTTCAAAAGATAAGGAGCATATGTTGAAGCGGTCAGTGAACAATCGGGTATGCAAAACACTTTTATTTAATTCCCTTAGAATTCTGCCTGCTTTTGTCATTGTAAATGGTCAGATGCACAATCTTTTTTTCCCCAGTGATATACAAAAATGCATTCTTCTACAGTGAAGACTTTATAACAGCATGATATATTTCCCCAAGGCAAAGTTTTCATAGTAAAATTACAGTCTAGGAGAATTAATGACAAGTAGCAAAATGCTCCAAGGATACCATATAATTATTCTCATGATAGCCTACACCCTCTGTTTGCTTTATTCCCTCTGTCTCTCATCTAAATTGTATTTTTGCAAAGAACTGTTCAGTCTATCATTAAAACATGAAGGTTTACAGAAGGGCTTTGAAAAGGCTTAAACTTAATTGATGTCCAAACCCTTTCAGTCTGCAAATCAATAACAAAAGACATTTTACCTCTTCTTCTGCAAACAGAGCAGACGTCTAAGTAAAATATCACCTCTGGAACAGAAGCAACTGACTTTTATGTTCTCATCACAAAAACTGAAGCTCTCCACTGGTGGCCTTTCTTATTTATACCACACACATGGCAATCTTTGACATTCATTTCCTTGAATATAAACAGAGAAGATACAGCCTCTCTCTATTGAAGTTAATGAACTGAATGATAAGGCCTTTCCATGTGCCCCCTTAATTCCAGTCCCTGATGACTCTATAATACTCACACAGTTTGGGAAAGTTGATGTATTAAAATTAATTTTAGATTTCAGCGAAAAATGTTGGATTGGTTAAATGGTCCTTTACTTATTGTAAAAGAACTTGTTCACATACAGCCTTAAGCCAGCCTTAAGCATGTATATAAGTCTAAAACTAGGTTTTGATTAAAAACCACTTCAAAAGCCTGAAGCACCGAGACAGAAGTTTTGTAATTGTTGTATCCTTTAACATAAGTAGGACACCTAATGGAAGGATATTAACAGTATTGAGCCTTAATAGATCACTAGGTTGAAAGTATTAAATACAAGCTTCATGATCTGTGCATAGGTTGATTATAGCTAGTGAGTTGTTTTCAGGTGAGCTGCTTTTTCATCAAAAGAATACAAAACTTGAAATTTGTGTATGTATATGAGTTTTAACAAAACAGAGATTTCAAATCAAGTCAGACAGAAAATGCATTACTGTGGGAAAATGTTCAGGGAATGTACCTAAAACACAGGAAAACGGTCTGTTTGCCTGGTTCCGATGAAGGATTTTAAGTTTTCCTCTGTTGAAGTGTGCTGGCCTAAGTGACTTTTCTTAGTCCTGAATGCAAACATTTCCTCATACTGTCCTCCTGCTTTTGAGAATGAAGTTCTAAAAATTGTGGAATTTCCTTGTACTAGAAAGTCAAACCTAGTGTTGACAATATTTCAGCTTTTAGTTAAATTTTGATTTTCAATAAAATTCTTCAGCTTATTCTCACAAGTTTTCCAGTTTCTTTAGCTTATACTAGATGAAAAGGTATTTGTGCACCTGGACCTTGATAAAGTGAGGAAAAAGTGCTTTGGCTTGCTGTATTTCAAGGATCAGACTGAGTGTGCAAAATAGTCTTTTTTGACCTTGAACTCTGTCATTATATTGAACTGTAAAACAGAATGTTTGGCAAGACTAGAATAACAAATTCCTGTGTATCAGAAGGTGAATAGCCTTCTGTACAGTCTGTTTATTCAAAACTCTTAACAGTTTTGCTATGTTGCAATATAGCTGTGGACTATATACTTCATAAATAGCCCTAAGGAAAAAAATGGAAAAAAGTCACAAACAAAACTTTATACTGGTATGAAGCGATTAGATTGGCAGCAGAAAACGGAAGGAGCAGCTCCCTTGCTCTGTGTGTGTTATCTTTTGCCATGATCAGGCATAAAAAAGAACTCCATAATTCTATCCGTTAGCAGGTTAAACATAAAAAGCCTTCAAATAATCCAAATAAAAATGTCTTTCATTGGAAACAAGATCCAGTACACTCATATTTCTGATGAGTATTTAGATGACCATGAATGTGTGACTAACGTAAGGCAGAGAATGAGGAAAAGAACAGTGCTAACACAACATAAGCTCCATTTCACAAAAACATAGAAAGTAATTCCTAAATTCACCCTGCACTAGGATAGCCTGCCTCCATTACTACATCCCATTTATAACTCACCGATATCAGTAAAGGGTAATAATCATGTGGATAGCATTCTCTATAAATATGATGGCAAATATTTACTCTGCTTCATAAAGTAAGTGATGATAGGTACTTAGCTGAAGAGTAGATACCGGAATGTTGCTAATCACTGACCTTTGTCTCAATTTTTATAAAAAGTACTCAAATTTTTAAAGATCTGTAAAAGGTTAATTTAATTTAGTCCATCAGTTACAACAATAGAAGACTGTGGTAAGGCTGAAAGAACGAATTGCAGAGTTGAGCATATTTATTCTTATGTATATTTACTTGAAAATCCAATTCTGTCATTGCTTTTCTTTCTTTATTGCTGTGATGGAGTTGGAGGAATTGTAACCCTGATCATTTGTTTTGACTCTGCTGCTGCAACATCTCTGCTCTCAGCTCTTATGAGTCTGATATAGAATCCCAAGCTATATATAAAGACAAACCGTGTGTGCATTTTGGGGTCTGATCCCGTGTAAATCCCCTACATGTATGTTGTTGGCAAATCCTATTTTTAACATGCTGATTGACTCCAAAACCGATTAGTAAAAAGGAGTATAAATATCAGGGGTCCTGGCAAGAGTGAACTGGAAGCAGAAGAGTGAACAAAAACTACTTGCCAGCTGGACATACCTGTGCTATGCCTTAAGGTCCTTAGAGAAGAGGTGACTGGAAGTGGATGAAAGAAAGAGAAGACATTGAAAAGGCACTTTTCCAGTTTAACTTGTCCTAGTAACATACAATACGGAACTACACAAGAATTTACAAGATTAGAAATATTCTCCATCCATTGCTTCTGGAAAGTATAAGCATTTCAAGTTTCAGGACTTCTATTTCCCTTCATAATAACAGAACAGAAAATCCATTTAAATATACTTAATTATCAACTACTATTTTACCAAAAAAAAAAAAAAAAAAAAAGAACTGAGCACATATGTATTTCTGGACACCATTTGATCTTGATTATCAAAAACGGCAAAAGCTTCACTACCCTCATCTAAGACAGTGACAGGTTAGCACTACTATAGACTTTTATCATTTCAAACACAAAAAAAATCCAGAACAGTGGCCATTTTTTTTTCTTTTACAGTGCCAAGTTGCCAAGGAGCCCCTAGACCATCTGCTTGGAAGAACCAAATTCTATAAACTTTCCTATTTAGACTCATTTGGTATTTCAGAGAAGTTATGCTCACTGATTTACTGTACTTAAAAGGCAATGTTTGAGTAATTGAGTTTTTATATATTTTTATTCATTGCAGTCGATGTCATGTAAACACTTCTACAGCCGGCATCATTTACACAGTTACATAAACTCCGATGAGACTTCATTTCTCAAGCTGAAGTTCTGAAGCAGATGATAAAAATCATATATAAAAAAAAAAGAAAATAGCCTGCTATAGATCCCTGTGATTCTCTGAATACCATACAGTATTTTCATACTTTGATTCAAGACAGGGTCTCCATAGAAACCAACTCTACACCATCATATTCTCACATGGTGTCCAGCACCAAAGCATCTTTTAGTGACACACTTGGCTATACACTACAGCTGTACACACAAACACCCTACTACTTCTCCCTTTAGTGAGGTCCTATAAATGAAAAAATAAAGCAAAACAAAACAGAAAAGCAGGGCTTGGACTCTCTGTTGGAAGGAGTCTTTTATATATACACAGAAAAACTTCTCTTTGAGAAAGTTAAACACATCATGACGTCACCAGAATCAGTACATTTGTTTCATAACAAATATATCTCAGTTTACATGTTTTCACAAGTACTTCAAAATAGACACAGAAATTCTAAAGCAGTTTTTCATATGATATCCCGTATAAGTCTTTTTTACATTTGAGCAACACAATAATTAAGAAGTTTGTCATGTAAAACAATAACACTTTTGCTTGATTTTATATGTATTGAGTCAGACATCCATTTAAAAACATATTCTTTTAGACTTGTTCAGACTTCAGTACCTTTAGATTTCTTGTACTGATGCTATGTGTACAATGTTTTTATACATACAGCCAAAAGCTAGGAATACTATTTCTGAGGGGTAGAAGATGAGCTTTAAAGATTATTTGCACTGCATTGCAAACTTCACACTATCATGGGCCTGTTTTTCAGTTCCAGTACCTAATAGCTTGCAAGTACAAGAGAATCCTTAGAATTATTTATAGACATTATTTCCCATGATTTCAAAGAAATCTTGAAAACGTAACCGAAATACATCTGTGAGACTAAAAGCTAAAAGGCAAGCAAAAGGTTTCATATACTTCTTCTCATTTTTTGTTAAGCTACTGTTTTTTTGTTTGTTTTGTTTTGTTTTTGTATTTAAGGACCCTCATACTTCATCAAACTTCAATAATGGATAAGATGCTTCCCGAAAATTTCATATTTTATGCTAAGAAGTCAGTTATAAATTATAGCTTTGATTTATTATGTTCTGTTCCATGGCTATAGTGAAAACTAGAAAAATGAAATCACACTAGACAGAGAAGCAGATGTTCTGCTGTTTTATATTCAAGCTCTCCAGAGCTGTTTATCATCTAAGCAGTGAAGCCAAGAAAAAATGTAGCAAAAGAGGGAAGAGCACGCTATGTGTGTGTCGCCTGCCCTCCTGAACAGGAACCCGTACGCAGACATTCATATACAAGCCTTTGAAAATCCCTATCTCCTTGCTTCCTTCACGTGCTTAGAGTCTTCAGCGCTCATAATTCCCAGAAGGAGGGAGAAAGAGGGGCTCCAGTTGGGTCACGCTGCTCTTGCTGTTCTTCCCGTGCATTCCTGAAGAGGGGACATGAGCTCAGTATCGTGCGGTAGGAACAGAAGCAGGCGGGACAGCCCTATGATTACATTCCACTAGCACGACTGCACCGCAAAGCCACCGCAGTCCACCGTATTTGTGATGTTAAACTGTGTTAATGAATTGGATCCTTTAAGAACACGTAATTATTGCTGTAATCACAGCAGAATTGGTGCAAGTTGCCTAAGACTTTCTATTACAACCCTGTTTTCAGTCATTTACTGATGTTGACAACTTAATTGTTTGAACTGAAATTTCCCATCCTTGCTCCTGACTGAAGATTGAATTTTTTTAAGAAAAGCTTTGACAAAAAAAAAAAAGCTTTTTTAAGTATGCAAATAATGGAGAATGGAAACAAACAGAGGTTCTGTTGGTTCTGTTAGCATTAAGTGCCAGGAGACTTCTAAAATTTTATCAAGGTGTTGTATTCACTGACTAATATCTTTTGTGTACAATGCACAGGAAAAATAAGGAATCATGTTCTTAAAACTCTTTCAAAATTTCCAGAAAGACAGAATCAAGTTTGGCACTTGCTAATTTCTGGACGTATGGTTTGGAATCTTAAAATATTTTTTGTAAAAATTCTGTTTGATATAGACTTGATACACATGTAATGTTGCACATTATGTGTCAGTAACAAGAAAATCAAGATTTTCTTTTTTAAAAAGGCGTTTTGATAGAGTAAACTAAAACTCATAGCTCATATTGAAAATGTTAGAATTTCAATAAATTGAAAAAAAAATGTCAAATATGCAAGCATGGCTGACTGTAAGCCTATCTATCTCTATTAGGACACGTGTCCATTTTTGTAAACTCAAATAAATACTAGAACATACAAAGCTGACGCTGGTATGTAGAGGTAGCAAAAACTGAGTCTGCATTTGAAAATTGATATTTGCAGTAAAATACTAGAGTGTGAGCAGCAGACGTGTCTTTCTTGCCTGGAGGTTTAAAAGTGCATCAGGAGAAACATGAATTGATTTTTAGCTTTTATTGACTGTCTTTTGGGCCTATTTCTTACTGAAATTTTAAGAAAGGAAAATGTAAAAGATAAATTTGTCTATACTTAGGGACATTGGTACAATGAGCTTAGGGTATATTATACATAACTGAGTCCCAAAGGGATTCTGCAAAATCTCTGCAAATAAGCTTTTTGATATATGACTCTTTCTTTTCAGTTAAGGATCAGGTACTTTTTATGTATAAACTGCTGCCCTTTCTTCAACTCAGTCAACAGTACTGGAAGCAGGGACTGGAAACATTTTGATGAAATAGACTACATAGTCCTGTAGCTTAATTCTTCTTGCAAGTATGCACTGTAGATGGAAGAGAATTTAAAATCTTGGATGAGAGAATACGTTCCTTTCTGGAGGTTATGAACGCACACTGAATGGGAAGGGGACCTGGGCAGATACCTGAGTGCTAGAAGGGAATATAGGGAAAGAAGGATGCTAAACTTCACAATCCATCGAACTTCCCTTTTGTTACTTATTCTTTGTTCCTATGATTTCTACAAAGGTTGTTTTCATGTTTGTTGACATCTAAGATGCATATCCCTATTGTGTCTCCAGCAAATATTTGAACATCTTTTTCCCTCTGTGTAAAGGCAAATGGCACCTACCATAACAAGATGCAGGAGAATAGTAGAAAATATTCTGAGTGGGTCTTTGCCCTCTGGTGAGTAACTGTCCAGAAGCAATTGTTTCTTTCAAGGCAAAAAATGGTTCTCAATAGTAAAGGCACTAAAGATAGAAGTCACTTCAAGCAGCAGAAATATCTAGGTATAAATTCTAACTGAAAGGCAATAGATAGATAGATAGATAGATAGATAGTTAGATAGATAAATAGATGGATAGATAGATAGATAGATAGATAGATAGATAGATAGATAGATAGATATTTTGAAAATATATATATTATTTATATATAATGATATCTATAAATATAAATATATATGCAGTAATTTTCAAGATTTGACTTTTTTTTTGATTAGAGATTACTAATCACAGCACTTTATTCCTGTTACACTAAAATAAAAATCTGATGATTTCTCAGAACATGGAGTTATTATCTTAAATTAGACAGTATTCTGCCTCTGTAGCTGGATATATCTGCGTGATTCAGAAGAATTTGCAAGGAATATTTTAAAGGATGTCTTCATAAAATACTTACGCAAGGGTTTTACCCTTCTTTGAAAAGAAAACCAAACAACCCTTCCTCTGCCACCCATGATGGAATGGACATTAGGTTGATCACAGTTTACCTCCAAACAGTCAACTCATTTCAGCAAGGTTTGCTGCAAAATCTCCAAAGGTGGCATGACATCAAAAGCAACCACTCCTGCTCCAGTCAACATATCACTTTCTTGCTCTTACCAAGAAACTGGCTGGAATATCAGACAGATATCATCAGACAGAATGCCATACATTTTAAACACACCTGATTTAAAAATATCTTTGATTTACTTCTTTGAGCAAATTTTATTCTTAACTGTAAGTTTGATAATTCTGAACTTTTAACCCTTCCATGGAGTTGTTTACAGCCCAGAAAGAATCCAGCTGCAGCTAGGGCAGTTCTTAACACAGATAGTGCAGGCTGATAATCTAAATTTGAGACTTTTACAGTATCTCTGTATGTGGGCAGTGGCCTTGCAAACCAAGAGACCACACATGCACAAACAGAGGCTCCTGTAATTGCCTAATATATCCACCCCCTGTTCTAAAGCCATGTTATCAGATGTGAGAGAACCAGTAAAATACAGTTTATAAGCAATAAATGGAAGAAGCTATGTCAGGGAGCTGATAAATATTTCAGTGCAAATTATTTGTGTAGCAGACTGTAATTTACACTGTACTCAACTACCTCAAACTATTGTTTTCAAGTTACAGGATGTCAAAATTACTGTTTTGGGTGGAGGATATATGAGTTGAAGGGGTATAAGGAAGAATGCAGGTAGGTGACATTACTTGTTTAACAGATTCTGTAAGAGATAATGGTATCTTTTCCTTACACTTACTGATTCATCTTTATCTCAGTGTGCTAAGTGTGAAAGCTCTTATCATATTCAATCTTTCCATAGCCTTCTGAGATGCTCAATAAGTATGGAAATGCTTTTACTTCAGTCTGCTGAGAACAATAAAATTAATCTTAAAAAAGGTAACCCTTAAATGGGTGAAAAATTATTTTAAAAGTTTGACTCAGGTGAGTCTGAACGTGATTAAAAGGAAGGTATATTCAGGTCCAATTATAGCTCTATAACACCTACATTATTCTTTAATTGCATTCTCTTTAGAATTTATGATACTAATAACTCCTCTGTCATTGCTCATCTAAGTTAAAACTGTCTGTGAAAAACCTGAACTAGCACTGGTTGTTTGAAATGATACATGATGTAGCAACCCGTGAGGAATATTTTATGAGTATCAGTCATTTTGGGCTTTTTATTTAATCCTGAGAAAGACAGAGAGATGAGTACATATTTTGCACATCTCATTCAAGAAAATTTCTGCCGAATTTTCATTCAAGTTTTGAATTAATTCATCCTTGAAATGCTATTCATATGTATTGGTCTCTTCTTGACCTCGGTGCGAACCGAATGGACTATGAATTCCTGTCTATAACAGCCCTTTGTAGTATGATTATACTTTAAGAAATAGAGAATGCCATCTTTTATACATGTCCAGTCAAGACAAGTTTGTGATAAATTCTTGACAACTAGAAGTGGTAAAAATTATGTGGAAGGGTTTTACATACATTGCTTAGTATCCTGTTTTTGTCACTTCAGCTCCTCCAGGTTCACCCTTCTGTACATGATACAACTACTCTCATCTGGAAATTCCATGAACTTTAAAATTTGTAGAGATTCTGTTTTGCAGAAATTCAGTGATAAACTGTGAATTCAGTGCTATTTAGCACAGTATGTGCACAATACTCGAAGTATTCATCACTGTTCCATGTTATCAATTTTAGCAGCTTGTGTCAAATTCCTTAAGCAAAGGATACATACTAGCATAATATTTAGGTAACTGTCGCTCACTGGTGTAGTACTGGTCAGTGTCTGAACACTGCATTTGTTTGTGATGACCACTTGAAAATTATGAATTAAATTATGAATTAAGTTCTGCCCTAAGATCATCATCCAGAAGTCCTAACAAATGTTATGCTCTAGAAATCTATTATGCATTAATATTTTAATATGATGCATCAATATATGCATTAATATTTCACAATTTTGTGCAGTTTTGGAACACTTATCTCAAAATGACCATTACAAAATAGGAAAAAACAAAGAAGGGTAACAACAAAGAAGAGAAGTATGTTGTCTGTCAAATGGGAAAAGATAATTAAAGAGCATTCTTCTGTTTGGTAAATGAAAATTGAAGATGAACAAAGGGAGAAGAAATCACAGAGACAAATTAAATTACTTCTACAGAGAAAGACCTAAAGAAGGATCTAATGAAATAAATAATATAGGCACATCCAACGAAACTATAATATGTAGACTCAACACCACAAAAAAAAATACAGATTTTCGCCATACCTGCACACCTGGAACTTGTAATGCTTGAGATACAAATGTCTCAAAGTACCTAGGCAAAAGCATCAACTGATGTGGGCAGTATACTGCCCAGAGGCTGGGCAGTATGTGGGAGGAATTGTCATCCCAGCCTCACCATAAATATTTGATACTAAACACTTTGGAGACACTATGCAGGTCTTGGTGGACTTGGGTCCTCTTTGTTGAAGCAATTTTGTAAATTACATTGTTTTGCAACAATGGTGGTAACAGTGCAGTGTGGAAAACCTATATTTTGCACCAATTTGCTGCCAAATGAAAAATCTCATTTAGGACTAAACTGGAGTTTTGTATTAATTCTCCCAGTTTAAACACTTGCACTAATGTAATATTTCTAGTTACAGCAATACTTTCTGTTCGAATTAACTTCTCTTTTCCTGGAAAAAAGAGACTTTTCTATCAGCGATGCCCTCCATTTAGAAACATTCACCAAACAAATCTATGTTTTTGGCAAGATGGACTTATTTATCAAATAAAAATAAAGTATGACAATTACTGTAGAATGTTACTTTTCATTGCAAATATTTCTTATGTTTTTAATAGCATATATTCAATTGTACAAAGTAATATTTTTTTCAGGAAACAATCTGAAAATTCCAGAACTTTAGAGAACATTCTTAGCACTTTTTTTAAAAAAAAAGAGTGGCTCTTATCTGCCCTTTAAGAGATATTCTGCCCTGTTGCCTTCATTGCATCTCCCTTCTTGTTGCTTCTTTGTGAATTCTGCTAGATTCAATACCATGACCCTTGCTAAAAAGCATATCTTACAATTTTGCTGGTGTTTGACTGTGCTTTCAAAGTGTTAGTCTAATTTGGTCATGAATCACATAACCCCCAGAATGCATTTCACCATGAGGTCATTTGTAAAGAATCAACAAATCTGACATTTTCTTCTGATACTGGATAAGAGATTTTAACCCTCAGACTACACTAATAATCTGCTGCTCTGCCAATCTCTATGAAAGAAGCTTGCCTAATTCCTTGCTATTGCTGATATTGCAATAATTTTAAGAATTTAATATGAAATATTTTTGAGTATATTCTCTTGGCTTTGGAAAGGCCTGCAATTTTGCTACGAGAGGACTTAGGCCTGATGAGTCCCCACGTAGATTTCAGTGCAACCTCTCATAGAAACAGGTATGAGAGAGCTATAAAATGAAAGAAGCTACAGAAACCTAGGCAAAAGTTTGATTTCTTAAGCAGCCAGGCAGAATTTTCCTTCCCAGACTACTTAGTCTCTTTCTCATCACTGTATGCAACAATAGATAAAGCACGGAAAAAAAAAAAAAAAAGGAGAGAATATTGCTTGGAAACACCTATTATACTTTTTTTAGTGTGATATCCAGAATTCTTCATGTGCAAACGTTGATGCAAGTCTATGCCCTTGAGCATACAATTGCAGAAAACAGTTGATAATGATAACAATGAGCAAAGGACTTTATAGCCATGAAGTGGGACAGAAGCAGTTCATCAGCTTGACTCCAGGCCAGGATAGCAATAGCTGAAAGTCATTATGTCATGGAAACAATTGTGTAGCTTGCAAAAGATAGATTGAGAAGTGAGGAAAGCTTTTCATTATCCAAAACTGTCTGGACATTATTGTAGAGGGGGAATATGAGGAATGAATTTCTCTTCCTCTCCTTCTTGTAATCCAGCTCAGCAAGAGAAGGCTAAGAGAATTGTTCTGCCATGTATCACATTTTGGTAAACAAAAAAGGTGAATTCACTCCTTATTAACTAATTTAACAGAACATACAATTAAATTCACAGCATATCCAACCTCTATTCATATCTCACAATCTTTATTAAAGTGTTATATGGCTTTCATCCAAACAAAGACTCCCACTGCTTCCGGTGGGAGAGTCCAACTAAAAGACATCAAATGGTAAAGTATACTTTATGTACTCTTACAGCATTAGCTACATTCAGAATGAATATAGACATAACAAACTTTAAAGAAAATTAAGCGTTTCTGTATTTTCCTATTTTTTCTCCTCTGATTGGGTACAACCAGTCGCTGTCAAGTTGGAAGCTCACTGGTTGTCTAAATATCCTGGAAAAAAAATGATATATTAATAAATTAATTGCTTATTATGACTGAATAGACTGGTAGCAGAGTGCGAACTATAGCCTCTCAGACCACAGCTTGCAAAACACTGTAGTAAAGCCATTTAACAAGAGCCACAACATCACTGATCAAACATATCAGAAATTGTATATCCAGAAGTCTGAATTTAAAATTGAAAAAAATGATGAGTTACTCTAGAAATCCAGTTAAACTTTCTGGTGCAATCTATTCTTGTATCTAACACTGTTTCTCTGTGGATAATAGTCTAGCAAACTTTGTCTGCTTGTATAGTCAGGCAAAACAAGTAAGCATATATATTTGCAATTGGGTGTGCGAGCTACATATTTTTTGGTGACTAAGAATTTTTGGAATATATCAATATTGGTGCACTTGTGATGAAGAGAAGAAGTGATTCTTTTTAAATTTGGAGTCTATATGTCACAAAAACAAACAAACAAAAAATGGGCTCCTATAGATATAATCAAGGAATAATGTTTATAAGAAATATAATCTCTCCACTCCCTCCCCCCCAAAAAAAAAAATCACAATTTTTTTCAGGAATTTCAATTTGAATAGGCCTTCATTTGCATATAAATTTAACATTGGCACCACTCTATTTATGCAGATTATATAGAGTGAATACTTCCTTGTAAGACTAATTTTACGTGTACATAAAGAATAACAGAGATATATCAAAAGTAAATCTGATAGTCGAATGATATGAGCTGATCGCAAGTGTCTGTGGAGCTCTGCATCGTTCAAACTTTTGCTTCTTTAGCTTGACCAGAAGGGTTTGTCAGCTAGCCAGACAAATACAGTCTTTCTTTTATTTTTATTTGTTTGTTTGTTTGTTTGTTTGTTTTAGGGAATGAAGCCAAAAGCCATGCTCCAATCTGAGGATTTTCCCGAAATTCTGTCATTTTCCCAAGTGGGTACGGCATTAACAGTCCCCCTGCTTTACTGGGCTTCATTTTAACCTCCTGATCACCATCCAGCCATCAGAGGGCTCCATACCCTCTGGAGAAGAGGTCACTATCCTAAGCGAAAGCAGCTGGGCTGTGCCGCTTAGAGCCAGGGACCAAACCCTCCTTTGGTGACCACCTCACCAGCCAAGGCTTTGATTCAGCCTGCAGCACCGGCAACAACAAATCCCTGCAAACGCAAGGTACCATCTTTAAATAGCTTACCTTGGCAAAGCTCCCACGGATGTTTTTGTTGTTGTTGTTGTCTAAGGAATGGCATACCCTTGATTTAAACATCTGGAATATCAGTCGTTTTAAGCTAAAACACTCACTTGTGAGGTGGGAAACTTGGGCTGATGTCCTTGTCCGTGTCAAGTACTCTGTGATTTGCTCTCCAATGAGCATCTGGGCTATTCTGGAATGGAAAGACAATGGTTTTAGACATGACATTCAGCTCTTTTCAGAGCTGAGAAAGGTGTTCTTAGGAAATATGTTTATGTGAAAGAAAAAAAGATGCATTTTAGTAATTCTTTACCAGTTTTCTCATAAGTGCTGCTTCGGGAACATGGGCCCATGGGTGCAAATCTATGAGAAAGCAGAAGGACAACCCATAGGGAGGACCGACACATGCAGAGAACACACAAAGTTTAAGCCCCATTCTGCCCACAGTCAGGTTTCAAGATTGTATAAGAAGATAAGAATTACTCAATTTAATTCTTTCATATGTCCCTTATTTTAGGTAACCCTGGTAAAACTCTGGTAACACTGGGTAACAAGCAACAAGAAGAAAGTCACAATTGGCAGGGAACAGTCCATTGGGTCCCATATAGAATCACAGAATCATTAAGGTTGGAAGAGACCTTTAGAGATCATCTAGTCCAACCCCCCTGCATAAAATCTGGCAATGTTGTGGGAATTTCCTTCTTGCAGTTTGCTATACTCTTGCCTTGTATGTAATCAGTAGAGCAGTAGGCTGTATTTATTTCATCAGGCTTTATCTCATTTGTTAGTTATATCATGCAGATACAATGGTGTTTCTACCTTAAGGCATACATTAAAGAGTTAATGATTATGTATTATTACATCCATACAGAAAACCTGAAATATGTAGAGATATATCCTCCTTACCTTGATATGTCTGGAAGCCCACCCATTCTACAGAAGTTTTGCATATGCAAGAAGCATATGAGCACATAATGAGCATATGAGCACATAATGAGCATATGAGCACATAATTATTTCTAGTGTAATATTTATACAGTCTGTTTCTTGACATCTGTAGGGCTGCCTAACTAATAGTAAAATATGAAAATAACTAAGATTCCAAAGATTACCCTGGCACTGAGATTTTTAAGATATTTGCTGAGAGACAGGCTGTGCAAGGGATTTCTTTTTGCAAGTCTTTGTGCGTATATCTGTGGATGATCCTTGTGTGTGGCCTGTGTGACTAAGAATGCCATTTACCCTGAGGGCTCTCTAAACCACCCTCTGCCTGTGTAGGAAATATCTCTCTACTGAAACAAAGGAGAATTGAGATAGATACATGTTCATTATTTCTTTTACATAAACCCACTGAGGCTCTTAGAGGGGCTCCTTTCCAGCCTTGCTGTGCGTGCTTCACAGGAGGAGTGTGAAGTCCTCTAGGGCTCTAGCACAGGCACACGAGGGTGGAGAAGAGTGGCACGGGACAGGGCAAGCACACTCTCCATCTCTGTCTCGTCAAGCAACCTCTTCTAAATCTTTCTCCCATTTCACATAGAATAGAACTGAAGATAATCCTGTGCCCCGTGCTCTGGGTGTCCCTGCTGGAGCAGGGGGGTTGGACTAGATGATCTCTAGAGGTCCCTTCCAACCTCAACTACTCTGTGATTCTGTGATAACACAACCCCCTGCTAAAGCTGCTCTTCCATGCTCTTTCCTTCTCCATTTTATTAGTATTTCATTTATCACATGTCTCTCATTTGTGCTCTTTTCCTGATACTTTTCACTGATTTAAGCCTCTGATTTCTCAGGGGCTGCATGGCTGGACTTCTTACAGAACTACATAGGAGCTCTGTGTTCATGCACTACAAAAACAACATATTTCTGTATCCTATTAAACTGTTGCTTATAAATAAATACATAAAACATTAAATAAAGCCGTCACAGACTAATAGCTCACAGAACCACCCTCTTGACATGATTACTATAAAACTTTGGAGCTACTTTGTTTCTGTCTCATGTGTCTTGGCTGCTAACAATCTATACAGTTCATCTAACTATCAGTGCAAGAGGTTTCATACTCCACTGCAAAGCCTTCAGTCAAATTCCGATAGCTGTATAACTGCTTTTAAATTGCCCATTTTATTTTTTATTTTAATCAAAATGTTGCCTGCATATAAAACACATAAAAAGACATAAAATACCTCAAATAAACAGGGAGGCATAAAACACTTCAGTATTAGAACATTGAAAATTAAAGTTTTCTAGACCTAGAAATCTAAGATAATTATTTGTCTATGATATTATGAATAGTCAAAAAGCCTGGCTCCTGTTCCAGAGCACAACCCGTATGATTTGAACAGTATTTTTCATTCCATTTCATTACCACGAAAAGTGGTAAGTGTCTTTATCCCCCAATTTTCAGTTAGTGAAACCACGGTGGAGGGAAGATAAATTACTTTCACAAGGGTTTGAGACTCTTACTGGCCTAATGGCTTTCCATTAACCTATATTGCTTCCAGTTTTGGATGGCAGATTGCTCAGATTCTTTTAATGCATAATGTATTTATATTACCCACCTCAAAGCCACTTTGAAGTGATTAAGCACATGGCCAGGAACCACAAGTTCTTCCTCCCTTCCAAAGCTGGGTGCCTGTCATATTTTACTACTACATAAAACTTCACACACAGCACTTATTTTCATGGATAAGGAAAGAAGAGCCAAAAAGAGTGAAGGATGCACACTGCTAGAGCAAGCTGGTTGCTCATATCTCCCAGTGCAATATAGAACGATTTAGATTACAGCATCTGCTGGTGAAATCGATTCATTTCTTTTGGTGAAAATCTAGATCAATTTATCATGTACCTAGATTAATCTAAAATGACTCCTGTCATCCCTTTCATTTATGTATCAATATATGTTTAAATTGGTCTTCTTGTGTATCTTTAGACTGGTGACACTTCAGACATTTATTCCATTCCTTCTTCTAAAGAAAATTTCTCCATAGAGAATAAATGAAATATGCCTTTGAGATGAGAGGCCTGTACATGAAGTGGCAGGAATGGAAAACTTTTTAACTTGCCCTGGTAAGTCAAATATCTTTCAGTATTTGGTAAACTGTGAAAGAAGTGCACTCCAGTAATTAATGTCCTGTTATATATGTAAACAATTTAATACTAAAAATAAATATAGCACACCAGAGTCAACACCTGAAACTTTGACTCCATTTAGTTTCATTTCTGAGCAAATCACTTTACATTTGAAAGTGCAACAAAAAAGTTAGGATTTTTAAAATTCAGGAATAAATAATAAAAGGATAACTAATAAAAGAGGTTTTAGAATGTTTTCATGTCAGTCATATTTTAACATTCTTAAAAATGTTTTTCTTACATTTACTGGAAATATCCTGAAAATACTTCTGCTGCATGCCTAACAAAGGCAATTTTGGGCATTAACGATGACACAGCATACCGTTACAGAAACAGCACCATAAAGAGTTAGGGTCAAGGATGTTTGAAAGTTTATATTATAGGTACTAGAATCTTACTTATAGCTATATTTCATGATAAAGCATAATTAATCTGGAGAATTAGGTTAAATGTTATCTATCATCCATATAGATAAAAAATATTGATGATGTTGATGGTGTTGATGAGTCAGGGGGGAGTAATCACCAGCATTTAAACTGCAAGTCTGGAATGCAAAACTTACTGGCTGCAGTAGTGGTGAGTGATAGCGTAAAGGGTCTTTTCCTGAATAAGTACTGCTGCCTAGATGCTATACTGTTCAAATTTTTGCTTTCAAGTCAAAATTGGATAATGAAATGCTTCATGTCAGGATTCTCTCAAGCTTTGTGCAAGAGGTGGGGCATTAGACACATTTTAGTGCACACAGAGAGTAGTCTGTCATTTCCTCTGTGCTTTCAAATTGTTATTGCATTCTTCTCACCCTACCCAAAAGGTTGTGTGGCATTAGCTTTGCTCCACACTAAGAGCAGCTGTATTTCATTGATGGGTGAGTGAACACATCTTTCCATTTCCGTTCATACTGAAAAGCACTTTATGACTTTTTTTGGATTGCAGAAGTATCCAAGATTATCCTATGTGGCAGACAGGAGCTGGTAATTGAAGCATACCTAACAAAAGTCTTTACTCTTAAGCTTTTTCACTTTGTTCACCTTGTCATGCTCCTTTAACATACCCATGCAATTTCCACTAAGAGGGGAAGAACTAGTTTATGATGCAGCAGAGAACTGGTATGTGGCAGCTACCCTAGCTTCATCGAATTCCTTACCTTACAGCTCTGCCATCCTTTGACTTTCTTTTTTGTCTTCTTCAAATGAATTGAAATAAAAACTAAAATTCTTTAGCTTTTTTCCTTCATAAAAGAAAAAAAAAATACGTACACAGGCAAACTACACCTTAGTTATACAGCTACAAATTACGAATCTACTTTTAATCTACCTTGTTTTCAGTATGGATATGTGGACTAAATCCTTCTGTTGGAAGTCTAGATTGCTTATTAAACAGTAGCTTTATGGCACAAGCAAGGAATTAGAAATCAATATGGGTTCTTCATTAAAAACTGTGTTTAATTTATCAAAATGAGGGACATAAATGCTACTTGAAAGGGTTCTATCTTCGTATACCTTATGTTTCCTTGAAAGGGAGTCACAAATCTCCAAAAACGTAAACATCCATGAAGTCTCAGAAGAACTTTTCTTCTCTATATAAGCTTTCCAATTGGGATGGGCACAAGCATGGGTCATCCGATATGTGTTTTTCAAAGCAACCATACTAGACTAGACTAGAAAAAGGCAAAAGATCTGTAGTTTTATGTACAACTAAAATACACAGCAAAACCTGGAAGTGATTTCTAATAAATATTTGGAGTTTTAATCTGTATGTTTAATGTTTTATAAATTTTATCCTGGGTTAACATATGCTGTATGTTACTTGCAACACAAATATACATGCAACACAAAAATACATGACAGATTTTAATGCCAGAAAACTGGCATTTGAAAAAGTATTTCAAAGAGATGCTATAACTTCAAACATATACTTAAATAGTATAATTTACTTAATATATTATACTTAAATGTATTTTTCATAGATAGACCAAAAGAAATAAGTATTTTGTATATGGTATATTTGAAGTCAGCAGGTAGCCTTGGAAAAATTAATGCTACAACTGTTTTGCCCCTCATACTTCAGCTGAGATTAGGAGCAGAGAGGTTCAGAATTAAATGAATACGGATAGATAACTTTTCTTAATATTTTGACTTTCAGAGTTAAAAGAAGCTGGAAATATTGAGGGTAGCATCTCTGGAAAGAAAAACTTTCACTCACTTGTGTCCCAGTTTGCCTGCTCTGAGAGTAGACAGACATGTTCACAATTCAGGAATCTACCCTCCTTCCTTCATAAATGTTAAGCTCATAAAACAGTTTGTTAAAGTCCTTAAGAAGTTCTCTTGAAGTATATTTGCAACAGCACTAGTGGCAGAAATGATGAAGTAATTTTCTCTTATTTAGTAAGACCCAACTTTTACTGCAGTTAATTTCTAAGGAGTCTGAAGCAAATTCAGTAAGAGGTTGTATTTCTTGCTGCAATGTCTCCATAAATGACATAGGAAATTGGCTTATTTTATTTAAATAGATGTCAGATGTTGCTGAAGACAAGAAAATTCAGTCATAGGAAACAACTTCTTACTACAGCAGGGTTCTTCAGAAAGCCTGTCATAAATGCTGAGTAAGAGGGTAGGTAGTGAATTTTCCAGCCAGAGAATAGGAAAAAGCTCCCAATTCTAGTCCTTTGAAAACTGACTCTGAAGGCACTGCTTGCACTTCTATGAGCTGTTTTATCCTTTCTGCATAAAATGCCTCAGTACTAATGACATAGTTTAATATTCCTTAGCAGTTGAGACGATTGTCTCAATTTAAAAGTCAATATGTAGTGATAGAGCCATATAAACATAGGAAAATAAACATGTTTATGAACATATAAACTGAATATGTTTATAAAAATATAAACATGTTTATAAACATTATTTTGATAACATATAACTAAATGCAAATTTTTTTATTTCAATAAACTATACAGAAGTATGTTAAAACTTGGATAATTTGTGATATTAATAACTGTCTGGAGCACATTTCTTTAGGAAAAAGCTGAAAACATCTTTATGCAAAACATGCCCAGTCTTCTGTAGTAAAGAGTATATTTTCTTTTACAGGTCACATATTTAGCTCTGTGCAGGCTTCTACTAGGAGAATATAAGGAAGCAGAACCTGGAGGGGTCTAAATTAATTGTTGTATCAAACAGCTAGGGTTCCTAATTCAAAGTAAAATGCTGAATCCACTTTTGAGGGGCCGATGATGAGAGAGAAGCCAGAACGAACATCCCACTTAACACACTGCACACGCAAATTTGATTTTTAAGAGCCTAGAGAGTCTGAGTGAAACTTGTATCTGGCTCAGTTTTAAAAGTTTTAAGATTGTTCTATAGGCATCTTCTGTTCTCATATTCACTTTGAACAGATTCATCTCTATTTAATTTAGGAGTTGTTTCTCTTTTACTCTAGGGATACACATACTTTTACTCTAGGGATACATTTACTCTAGGGATATATATATCCCTATANAAATACATAAATATATAGAAAAAATATATATTTTGGTCAGGCTCAACAGCTACATTTCTTGAAGTCTAAACCAGTTGATTTTGGTCCTGATACTACTAAAATATGTACACACATGCTTAAATTTCAAAGCAAGATGTACCCCATGAGTAATCTTGCAATCAGTGAGAGTACTTTTGCAATACAGTCTGTATTAAGCACTTTCAGATTCCGAGTCTTCAAAGACTTATAAATAGCACCAGTTGTGGGTATTGTGAAGTGTCTAGCTTAACTACCATTAGTTAAGGAGGTGTTAGCTTACATCACATTACCTCAGTATTTGTCTTTTAATGAGAAAAATGTTATTTCTAAAGCACAAAAATAAGTAGACATATGCATTGGGATTCAGTAAAACATTTGGTACGATAGCATATTGGAAATTAAGAGGTGAAGGATTAGCATAAGAACTGTAAGGACCAGAAAATACAAACTAAATAGGAGAACACAATCAGATATGTTGAAAAGGGAGCTACTCATCTATACTGGGCTAAAAGAAATTCTCTCTGGAAATCAATTCTGAGGATACATGTATTTATGTATATGTGTATATATTTAATTTCAAGATTACTGGTAAGTGTAAGGCAAAAGAATCTGCTGCTGTGGGAGGTAAGACATGCCAATAACCCACAGGAGAATGAAAATGTTATGCAAGAATTAGGAAAGCTCAAAAAGAACTCAACAGTACGGAACTGCAAATTCACAAATTGGGCATTTCTTAATAAAAGCTTTCACTCTTCTCAAAGCTCTTCATTTGGGAAAAGAATAGGAAGAATGTCTGCTCGCTGTTATTCAGTAAGATATTAAAAAGAACATATCTTTTAAGAAGTGTTCCTGTGTTTGTGAATACAAACCCAGGTACGGTGTTTAAGGCAGATTCTCTGCTCCCATTATCCGGTGCCAAAAAAAACTAGGATAGGTGAAAGGGAAAAGGAAAGAGGTCAACAGTGAAAGAACATTTTGCACACACATCTCATGAGCAGTGTTATATGAGTATGACCTCTGGAATAAACTGAGCATAGGGTGTCTGAAGTGTGGATATTCATTCATATGTATAGAATTCTATCCATTTTCAACTGCTACTGTATCTTAGCCACAGTCAAATGAGACTCAAAAGCCTTTCATGAAGAGACGGATGAAACAGGCAGTTATACTCTCTGGCTGGCATGCTCATTTTGTCTCTGCTGCTAAACAAAAGGTCCCTGTACAGGATCACTGTATAATGAGACACAGTTCAGTTAATACATTTTCAGACACTGTTCAATTAATACATTTTCAATGTTTCCGTCCCAGTGCAGAACAAAGAGGAATGTCCCAATTCAGGTCAACACTTTGCAACATCATCATTTGAGGAGAAAAATAATTTTTGTCTTTGGTTGTCTAAGAATCCCTGTCCCATGGGAAGCCATCTTCTTGATGCATTTGACACTGGCTATGATGTAAAATGCCTGTCATTGCCCTCTTTAATTATAATGGGTTATCTCTGCTTTGAGCTTTGTGATATTTTTACACATGCAATATTATGTGTGTTATGTGAATGAATCCTCTTCTGTTTTTCTTTTAAAATTATATCCAATATAATTAATTTTCAGAGATTTACTTTCCTGGGGTGTTAGTAAGTAAGTACAATTCGTTGGGCTGTGAGTATGAAGATTCATTTGCTCCTCCGTGAGAAAAGAAATTTTCAAAACTGTCTAAATACAGACAGTATCTGCAGTTCCTCTGCAGAATCCCTGGTATAATTCAAAGTCAACTTCCAGGTCTACAGGCTCCTAACTGTAGATACTGCTGGTATCTTTTGTATGGACTTCATAGTTCGGCTTTGAAACTGACTCAAAATATATCTTCTTCTAATTTCTTGTTTGAGTTTTAGGATTTGAACCACTTCACACTAACTTTTAGGTGGTTAATTTAATACACTCAGATATAGTATACTAAGCATCAGGGTACATTAGCATTCCAAAATTAAATTTGCTTTCAGAAACAACACAAAAAAACCCAGAAAGACATTAGTTGTAAATGCAATATTATAGGAAATTTCATACTGATCAGCTGCTTAAATCAGTGAAGTTATGTAAACAAAGTTCACTTTTCAACCAAAGTACATCTGTCCCACTAAAATTTACAGGCAAAGCAAAATTAAAAGTTAATTTAAAGTTATCCAGCCTTATTTCAATATTTCTTCAATAGGATTTAAAGAAGTTTACTGAGCTAAAAATGTTGACATCTCTGGAAGTATTTTCTTCAATGAATCCCTCATCTTTGGCACTTCTCTGTTCTGCCTTGGCTCTTCTCTATTCTTGTTTGTATATGTAAATTGCTGCACAAGTTTACATGGCAATGCAAAAGGCAAGTTATTAGAGACTGTAGTAAGTATGCTAAGTGTTTTCATAGTAACTTTTTTCTCCTGTAAGGGCTTCCTGAATTTTTTTTGATGATGGTCTGAGCTTGCAGTAGGAGCCAAACACAAACAAAAAAAGTTTTCTAGTGCCATATTTCCAGTGTCTGACTTTGCAACTACATTGCTAAAATAAGGCCCTTGGAAAATATTCACCTTCGGGTTCCTAGGCAAAGAAGTATGCAGACTGATTTATTTGGCAAATTCTAACACTAACATAACAGCACATTAACAAGGTACTTCATAGCAATATAGGGAAGGTTACTGTACACAGTATTTAGTTTTAGGAACACCAGTACCTTTCAGCATAGCCCTCATGCTTCCTACGCTCTGAGTGCTTTGCATGCTTTCACTTACTCTCTTCCTGGACTTGAAGAACACAGTCCTACATCTTCCCATGGCTATGACAATATAACACCCTTTCCCACCTCTGGTGGGAAATTCCTAACGCCTGATGACTACTGTTTCGTTGGAATGAAGTATAACTTTCTTCCTTTAGACACAGACCTGTATCTATAGTACATTATTTTGACACAGCCGTAACAGTATGGTTCCAAACTTCTCACAGGGGGCTATCTCAAAAATGTGTCACCAAATGAGGCAGAACATGAAATACTCCCTGAGTAAACAGCTCACTACTCTCCAGCCCTGCCTACTCCTCACACAGTCATCAACTCCTGGAGGTCCCCATTTCTGCTTCCTCTGAAATGGTGATTTCTGGCCCCTGGAGATCCTTCTAGTTGCAGGACATCTTATCAACTGGAATCACGTAAAATAAAAGAAAAGCAGCTTGAAAAAGACTGCAATCTGGCTTGTATATAGCTCTGCTTATGTTAGAAAATGGAAGTGGGGAGCTTTAGAAAAAGGGTATATTTTCCATTCTTCCTTTGGCTGGTCAAAGCTGGGAAGCTTCTGACTTCTGTTTCCAATTGAGTTTTTATTTTGCATGACTATTGTTAAAAACAAAAAGACTCAGTGAGACAAAAAGCTTTTAAAAGAACATGGGTATGGCTTCTGCTCTCTTCTCATGCTGGTGGCACAGCCTATATGATTGCACTTTGAAAATGATTTTCTTTTGCGGGGGAACAAAACAGGCAGCCTGGCTGTCTCCTCCAGTAAAATTATTTCTTCGTAATCAGAGCATCAAAGACAAAGCTGAATTTAAGGATTTGGGGAGATTCATCAGGGTGATTCATCATGACACATTGCAAAATTTAACAGGCCTGCTGGATGCGTAGGTGGTTTCTCTAATCCCAGACTATTAAAAAGGAAACTACACTTGTTATCTCTTTTTCATCTGTTAATTTATACCCCTAAATAATCCCTAGCAAAGAAATTTACAGATTAGTATTTACAAATAGCTAAGTAAAAAAAAAATAAGGAAAATTTCAGTAATCTGTTCCCAGGTTTACTAGTATATTTACAAAGGGATCACTAGTAACTTTTTTTTTTTTTTTTCCTCCAGTGAATAAAAAATGTCTTTATGGAACAAGATATAGAATTTCACTCACTTGTCTCTTCAGGACGGAATAATTGGATAGTTATAGTCCCTTTCTGTTTTATTTGATTATTTCCTGTTTCATAATCTTAACTAGAACCTTAAAATGTAGGTGAAATAAAGAAACTGGTATAATCAGAACAAAGAAGTTCTAACCTTCTTTTTCTGTTTGCATATTTCTTTCATGCACCATGCTGGAGGGCAAATAGATCAGATCAATGTTTGTATGATAGATTTTTAAGAGTTAGTTTTATTACCCAAATTTATCCAAAACATGTCTTCAAGAGATTTCTTACTTTACAGAACCAAGTAAAATAGCAAAAAATAGACAGACAAAACTGAATATTTGAAGCATAATCAGAAGGTTATGCTAGTGCCAAAGCAAATAAACACATACAATACCAAAAGCTCTGGTTTTCTTCTGTTAAATTATAACTTTATTTTGAATGTTGGTGTGTGTATTGTAACTTTTTTGTTTTCTTTTGACAAAGCAAAGCATTCAGTGGAAATTTAATTCACTTTAGTATGTTGTTGGGGAAATTTTTGGAAGCTATTAGTAGGAAAATAATCCCTGTTATTTAACATAAATTTAAAACTTCCTTTGACTCTATGCATTTTATAGTATTTTATTTAGTATGCTTTTATTTGGAGAAAGGAGAAAAAGAAAAGGATGAGACATGATCTTACACAGCTGCTAACATAGATGTCATAATTTTAAAATTATTTCAGTGAAAAATATATCAGGCCAAATTGTAGCCGAAAATCAAATGAAACCAGTGGGCTTCCTTCGGATTTATAGGTATAAGACAGTAGGCTTTGTCGTTTCATGTTTACATTTTATCACAATATCCACTTCAAGTCTTAACATATACAAACTCTATGAAGAGCTTTATCTGGATATAATACACACATCTTCATTTATGCATGGTAACAAAGAATTACAAACGAAAGTGTTTCACTCTCCAGAGGAACTGTTTTTTTTTTTTTTCTTCTGACTTGCTTCAGCCCTAATTTTGTACTGAAAAAGGCAGTTACCAGATGCCCTCAATATCACTGAGGATTTTTCTCATGTGAGAGGATTATATTTCTGCTAACACTATTTAAAAAGCTTTTCATATATTTATAGAATCACCGAAACTGTCCTTCATTCCACAAGGTACTGTTTTCATCTCCATAAAATTCTTACTAACAGTCTTCATATATCAGCTAATACATTGATATTTGGATTACCAATGAATTTCTGCCTAATACTGACTAAAGTTATTAGCAAGACATCCATCATTTCTTAACTGAGGCTTTTATGCATGTATGGCTAAAAGTATATGCTATATTACGTAACACTTCTGTTTACATTGTAAAACAATAAATGTGGTGTGATTGATAGGATAGTGCTCTGAAATGATTCTGCTGTAAAACTTCTAATCTGTACTCCAAACTGATTGTTGTGGAAATCTTGTAGTGTTCTGTTTTGTTTAACAGAAGAATATGAACTAAAAGTTTTCTGTGTAAGAGAATTGTAACTTGTAGTCTCAGGTCCAGTTCAGAGTATGAATGCTTTTATTCTGCATAAAATCTTGTATTTCCTTATGTAAATCATTTTGTATATTCTACTACAACAGATTTTTATCTTTGAAATTAGAAAAATGGACCAGACAGAGATTTAGTTCATATCATAGCTTTAACATTTATAATTAATTCACTTATTTTCTCACCTTATAGTAATTCTTATTTAAAAAATAAAATCCAGTAGACATTACTATCCTTTTCCCAAGACTGGGAATTCCCATAACTATAAAAATCTAGCTCATTTATTACTTCCTTAAGTAGAAACTCAGGAAATGGATGATCTTTATCCTATGTTCTTAAAATTAATCAGCCTGCAAGACCTGGTATTCAGGAATCTAAGGATGAAGAATGAATGTGTTACTGAGTTATGATGGTAGAAAAAAATAAGTATTTTAGAAAACAATGCTTTGACATTATAGAATACAGACAACTTAATCAGAATGTGAATGGTTTTACCTACAGCAGTATTATATCACATATGCTTCAAGGTAGCTTACATGCCATGAAATAAACTTGCTATTTTGAACTAGCTGTATCTCCCAAATGAACTTCATTATTTAGTCCTGGTTAATTTGACAGATATAATCCAAACAGGAGGTGTTAAGACCATGAATTTCTCTCAGAGAAATACAATCATGAGCCACCAAAAAGACTGAAGGGAGATCTTGATCACTGAGCCCATGCCAGGGAACTTTGGGTCACAGATGTTTCAATTTAGTTAATGAAAGTAGTATGACATACTTCCTCCCACATAATGGGATTAGACATTAATTTAAGAATATTAAATATCCTAAATTATCAGAAGGCATTGACTTTAAAAACAGGAAGTCTGTGTGTTGGTTAGGACTGCAGTAGAGTGAGAAATTACACCATCAAGGAAAACTCAGTATTAGCGCAATTTTGTGGGGGGCGGTTCTAGAGAGGTACTTGAACATGCCAACAATACTGTGCCAAAAACTTATCATATGCTTAATGCTGAAGACAGATGAATTGCTTATGGCCATGCTGACAAGAGCCTGGAAGTTTTCTTTCGAAAAAAACACTTTGGATCTTAAAAATCTTCATTTAAGTGAAAAGCTACCAAACTCTTCTATTTGGAACAGGTAAGACTTGCTACACTGGTCTTAAATTAGGTAGGAAATAGGGAAGTGACAAGCTCATAATAATTGTTTGGACTTGCTCAAGTTAATTTTGCAGATATATCAATATGAACAGGAAGGCTAAGGATGCAAAAGTATTACGAACCAAAGATGGAGAGTGATAAATCATCAAAATATCAATAGAATAATGGAAGAATGGAGTAGAAAAATTATTAGTAAAAGCATTTCTGACAGTTGGTGATAACCTGGTAGGCTAATTCCCAAGAGAAATTTCACTAGAAGTAATGGTAGTGTTGTGGAGAAATGAGAAAAGGAAAAGCTTACAGCAGTCACAGCACAAACTTTGGTAGCTAAGACATTCTTAAGACAGTTAGAACTTCTGCTGCCATAAGTTTTTCTGTATGTTTTATGCTATTTGTTATGAACCAGATCAATATAACCTTGCAGTTTTACTGTACTGTTGGAGACAAAATAAGAGAAAAACATGAGGTCAGTTCTCTTTACTTTCTTGATAGCAGACTTGGGAAGAAAAAGGATGGAAAACCGGAGTTGTTGAAGGGCCTTTGGCCAACTGAAGAAGTCAGGAGTAACCTGGTCTGTCACATCTGGGAATTGGTGTGTCTCTATATGAGTCCGTCACTTCTCCTCATGTCCCTCATTGTTTCCACAATAGAAGCAATTCCACAGTATTACCCAAGGACTATGGCCATACAGTAAATACAATAAAGACTAATAAAAAATAAATCTAATCACTTAAATTCTACATTATAATTATTAATATTTGTATTTGATAATACTAATAACACTGCAGTATTTGGGGTAGATTTTTGGTATAAGTGAATGTAAAGCCTGAATTATTAAAAACTACATTTTGAAAGATTTTGGGGAATCCTAGGATCTAAAGAGTCAACTTTGGCTACTACTGTGCATGCACTATCAACCTTACAATATTTCATGCAAAAAAAAAATGATTTAGGCTAAACATCCATATGTCCCATGTGGGCAGCACTGTATCAGACTTCAATAATTAATGTAGGGAACATATAATTGCATGATATTTCCATTAACAATGTGCAGCACAAAAAAAGTGTGAGCACTGCTAAACTTTTTGCAAGCAATAAAATCCATCTGCCTCATATTCTCCTTTTGCTGCCATGCAATTTTTGGCTATGCTTTATGTTACAGATTTTGTTATGAATGATATTAATAAAATGTCACAGTACATTTTATTACATTGCTGTAAATTGCTATACAAATGGGCAAAAATCTCAATTCAGAAACTGTCACAAACAGACTGCTTTTTTAGTTCAAAATGAGTCATAATTTTAAATATTATATATCACCCTGCTTGCAGAAATCAGATTGATAGCTACCATACTTGAGTTTTGTCGGTGCATTGTTTACATCTTTTTTTCTGAAGTTACATTTAGATAGCATGATAGCTAGACTACTGGCTTTTAAAATTTAATATTTTGGTTTTTTAAGTGAGATGGGAAAAATAATTAGTTCTACAGTCTTTATGATCAAAACATAAAATGCTCTTCTTGGCTTAGTCTTAATACAGTTTAATATTTTAGGAAGACCAGAAGCTGAAATGATAAACAAGACAGGATTGAAAAGTCAGCATGTACTGCAAACTTGTAGCTCAATATTAAAACAATAACAAACAAACAAAACCCCAAAAAATGAAAAACAAGAAATATGTATTCTCTTATGAATTTTCTTAAGAAAATCAAGATCCAAACATGTCTGTAGTAGATTCTCCTAGTAGTCTCACAAAATTTTAATGAAATCATGGGCAAATTTTTTCATTCATCATTCATAATGATGAATTATTTTTTGCCCTAAAATAGTTCTCCTCTTAGAATAATATTTAAAATTTTATACTTAGAAAAAGATAAAATGCAATTTCAAACAAAATGAAATTTAATTGTGGTTTAAGTGTAAACGAATAAAACAGGAAAACAAAGGCCCTATAAAGGATTGTTTGACTAGCTTAAAAATGGTGTGACTTATTGAGTAAAACAGGGGAGGTTTAGCTATTATATGAAATTACATTTCAGATCCCCATCCTAATCTTCCACTACCTACATCCCCATATACTACCCTTTTTCCTCAAACTCCGTGTACTGTAAATTGTTACAGGTCTTAAACCGACTTGTCACATTTGGCATTAGTTCAATTAGTTTTGGCAAATGCCTTTTGATGACTCATGGGAGAGTTCTTTTGGTCTCTTTACTAACAGATGTACTATTTCCTGTGCTAAAAGCAATGACAACAATGTCACATGGCTATAAAATTGTAGGAATTTTCTACTCATAGTCCAATAAAAACAACTTGCCTAAAAGAAAAAAGACTGAGCAGATAAGATGGAAAATACACATCAGCAGAAACTTTTGGTCATAAAAGATCGATTTTCTTGTCCTTTAACAAAACTTAAACTGTATGTTGAACTAGAATTCTGTATGAATATGATCAAATTACCAAAAATCCACCAAACCTGATGATTTTTGATGGTAGTAGTTATTCTTCTTTATATGTGAAAACAAACAAACAACAAAACAAACAAAACAAAAACAAAACAAACAAAACAAAAAAAAACCACCACATTGCACAAAGTTGCCTCTTCACATTGCTTGCATGGTGAAAATTAAACATGTACAAATTGCTGCCACTCTCTTTAGCAGCTCTAGCACCCTTCCTTGGAAGTTCCTTTGTCTTTTTCTGCCATGATTCTCTAGTTTGAAGTCCTCTGATTTGAAAAAACAAACAAACAAAAAAAGTAGCCTCAGTGGAATAACACAGAGCCATTCCTCAATAATTTCTAAATTAAGACCTAGAAATCTTGATTTATATATTTACATTTCCTTACCCTCCTTCTCTGTTTAGTTTATGTAGTAGAGAAGCCCCCCCAAAATAGACAGAGTAATCCACTGAAATCCAGTAATTAGGATGTGACAGGTTCTTTTAATGCTCTTCAGTGTTCTCTCCATAGTTGGAAGCAGAGAACTAAACCTTCTGGCATATGTGAGAAAAGGAAAGCAGTGTTTTGCTTGCTCCCTGGTTTTCCTTCTGTTCCTTCCTCTTGGAGGAGGCTATGCAGTTGCTAGATATTTGCTATATTCTTCTGTTCTCAAGCCCTTAGGGGAAAGCAACTTAAATTATTACTTACTGTAATTTTTCTGCCAAATATCACTTGCAGCTATTGGTTCAAGTAGAGCACCACAAACATAGGTATATATACTCTATTCAATTTAATTTGCTTCTGTAAGCATTCAGAGATTTTTCTATCTTTTTTCAAAGAACAGAAAAATCCTTCAAAACCTTAGGCAGGAATATCCTTATCACATCAGGAAGATCACATTTCTTATGTGAATATATGTCTGGCCATTCTAAATATTTCTGAGGTGCTCATCCTCTCTAGAGGACAGATGAACCCATGTGATGTGTGTGTGCCCAGCTGTACTACACAAAACATCATTTCAAGGTATGGTACAGCTATCTGGATGGAGGTTATTAAACTGTGACTGTAAAGCCTAGTTGAAACATATTTTTTGGTAATTCAACAATAATAAAGAAAAGTTAATGAAATATTTTTGAATCATTTCTCAACAAGCTTCAGTGACTTCATTCTCCAGTGCAATTAATCTGTCACCTTTATCTGTACTGAATTCGTCAAAACAAAAATGAAGGGAATGCATTCATCACATAATTACAATTAAAGGTTCAGATTTAGACAAGCTGCCACAGGGAGAAGTAATTTACACTTCCTTACACCAGCCAATCCTTCTATGCCAGAGGGGACAATTCATCAGTGTGGAGGGGCATACGTTATTTCGTGAGAGCTCTCCTGGCAGGAGGCACCAAGTCAATGTTGGCATTTTCATCCTGGTCATGCCCCCTTCTGCACAAGGCTATTCACTCCTGCAGGTCTTCTGAGCTTGTACTTCTCCAATCTTGGAGAACCTAGAACTTCATATTCATGTTATTTACATTGTACTAGCAGTTTGCAGGGCAGCTTCCCCTTACACACTGCAAGGAAGAGGAAGGAAATTCTTGAGCATTAGAAATAAGGTTTGAAGGTACAAATATTGCCTTAAATACACTTAAAAAAAATCCTAACTCTCTGAATACATTAAGACAAGGAAGAAAAGTTACTAATGCAAAAGGGGACATAAAAGCAAGACTATGTTTAAAACTGAAGTTGGAATGCCACCAACTGCTGAATGGCTGCTGAATCTAAGTGACATCATTTTGAAGCATGTAATTTGGCACTAATACCCTGAAAAACAGATCTGAAAAAGAGGGCCTGAATACCTGTGTTCACAGGTACTTAAACCAGTATCTACTGGAATGACCTCAGCCTCTGACAATAACTTAGTCTCCATTTATGAGAGTCCACTTTTACCTTCTCCAACATTTGGTGCTAGGGAGTTAGGAAGATCATTACTTTAAAAACCTCCTCATAGTATTATGGCTCTATTGTCTCCAATTTAGTTATACGAACACTCATTTTACTATTTTCTTGTCGCCACTGAGTAGAGAAACAAAATGTAAGGGGTTTGATCCTTTTCCTATTAGAAACTAGTCCTTCTCATCTTCTTACAACTAAAGGTAAAGTAAATTTTAAAATCACAGACTTTATTAAAGCATATTTTTGTAACCCTTTCCCTTTCTCTTCTATTTCAAATCCACTCAGTATACAAAGCCACTAGCCATGGAAAAACAATGTGTAATCCTAACTCTGAAGAACATAATTTGTATATTCATTGCTGTTTAAATAACATACTAGATTTCATATAAAGCACAAAATAAGCTTTGCTTCTTACTAATTCTTAGTATTTGTATAGCACATATCTTCTACATTTTTTCCTAAGAAAAAATGTTTTCATATGTTTATGTTTCTGACAAAACATATTGAGACTTGATCAAGATGGCTAACTGATCTTTGCATAAACAGTCAGAATAATCATAAAACATCACGCTGGGAGTCTGAATTACCACACAGAGTGTATTTTATTTTTACATACACTATGCATACGCTTACATTTTTTAAACATGCTTTTCACTTTACTTTCGACTTTATATCCACTATTAAGCTTGACTTGCCTGTCATTTCTGTATGCAAACTGAAGCAAACTGAACTCTGTTCTCAGCGTTTTTTACAGTACGACCTCATTTTGAATGGTCCCTGCTCCTCAGACCTGAGTTCTTCTAGGGTGAAGAGCTGAGGCTTTTGCATGCTCCTTGGAGCACTGGGCAGTTGTTTGCAGCTGAGGGAAGTTTTTCAGCTCCCCCATCCTCGGGAAACTGTATGACTGCTAAATAAAATGGCTGCTAATAAAACCTTTTTAATGACCTTTGAGTTATACACAGTTCAAAAAGACAGAATAAGAGCAATATTAATAGACTAAATTTAGCGTCATTACTCACCTCTATAAGAGAAAACAGAAGATTTCTCTTCCTGTCACAAAAAGTGACAGGACAGCTCAAATGAGGAGGAGGTCGATGTTGATACTTTATTACAGTAGGATTATTATTATTATAGTAGGATACTAGGCTTAATGATTTAAAGTTTAAAAAAAAACAAATTTGAAAGCACAGGATGTCACTGTTCTTGAACAATACAGAGTGTAAATATTTTTACCAAATATCAGGTTAAGCGCTTCTTAATTCTCCAAAATGTGTAAAAATCTTTTTATTTCCCTTTATATGATTTTTAGTAGGCTTTAGTGTGAATAAATATGAAATTTGTTTTGGTTCTGCTGGGTGACCAAACAGGCATAGAATGCACAGTTTGCAAAGAAAAATGTATTTGTATATACTAATTTGGGTATATGGCTGCATACAAAACATATACAACACAAACTCATTCTTCATGTCATATTTCTTTACCCAAGCGTTTACCAGATCCATGTAATGAAAAGAAAAAAGAAATCATTGTCCTGATGATCCTTTTTATCAAATGTCACTCACACGTATATGGGACAGGTATGAACAGCACTCTGAAATGACATTGAGAAACAATACAAAACTTTGTACTCTGCTAGGCCAGTCACTCTTGGCAGGGCATTGTGTGTGCCTCCTTTTCTTTCCTGCCCTTTCAACTAATTCATCTGCCCACAGAGCAGCTCTCTTGCAGGGTCATTTTAAACTCTGTCCCTTCTGTTATTCTCCAAGTCCAAAATAAGCTCCAAGAAACAAACTCTTTCAACACTTTTGGGCCCAAACTTTCATTAGCTTCACTCCTGATATACACTACAAATACTTCAATTCTGCCCAGGTTCAGGCAAGCCTAGGTAATATTTTGGCACCTAAACAGGCAATCACCTTCTATCAAGTTCTACCTTTCCACAGGGAGCAATTTTTCTTAGATTCTGGCACTCAGCCACTGAGTTTTACTCTCATGGGTAACAGATTTAAAAAAAAAAAAAAAAGTCTTCTTGTCAGTCTCAAACCAAGAACTCTATGCTAGGCTTCTTAGAATCTTCCAAGAAGTTTAATATTGGTCTGAGTTGCTCCAGAGCTAATTAGAACCTCTTGGAGACCAATATGTCTCTCCTAAGAAAGGTTAATAAACTCCACTACAGTTGTCAAAATCTCTGATTGTCTTATTCAGGAATAATAAAGACAGATCTCTTTTTCTTATTTTAAAGAAAAATTTGCTTCTACCAGGGATCAGAAAGAAGATCTCATCATTACCATGAATCACCCCATATATTTAGTTGCAGATCATTTTACAAGTCTCTTAAATTGTATGGATTTTATTTATATCACAAATCCAAATTTACTGGAATGAAGGGATGGAGAAATAAGGATTCCAATAACTTCATTGTGCCAAGGCAGTTACAAAGACAGATGATGACAGACGTGTGGCAGTAACTAGAATGAGCAACTTTCATCCTGATGTGAACTGAAGCACATACAGCAAAGCTCTAAAAGGTAAGAGCATGTGTTCTTAGGGGTAGGTGTGTAAAAGTGACTATCTGATGAGCTTGATTCTGTGATTATTGCTTGCTGTTCCAGTTTTACAGTAAATAAGAACTAATAGATGCAGGTGGTTTGGGAAGCCCTAATTATATGTCAGAACTATGGTAGTGTAAAATACCAAATGTCACTTCTACTGCACAGCAAGATCTATCTGTACCGAGGTTTGTTCACACCACCGTGTTGATTTGAGTTTTACTACCAATGTTTATTATATAGTGCTTCAAGCTATTTCCATTTCCAACTTATCATACATGTTGCAAATAAAAATCTCCACTGTACTTTGTTTATTTTGCTGCTTACTGAAAGACTTACTACATGCTGGCTATGCTAGTTCCACTGGAGATCATAGGATTATATCACTCTTGATTTTTAAATCTAACTGAATATCACATTTGCTTGTTCCTTTGGTGGACAACTCAGTATAAGAACAAGTTCTGAGAACCCAGAAACATTACTATTATCAGTTTTTGCCAAGCCATCCTAGTTCCACACCTGACACATACATCTTTCAAAGAATGAACAACAGCCAGAAGTTTAAGTAATGGTCCTCCAGTGTTGACTGGCTCCTTGCTATATGTGATATAATTGTGAATCATAATATGTTATGATTCAATCTTAAGAAGTTATTCAATCTTAGTAACAGAGAAGTATGTTTTCAAGTATTTTAGTAATCTACTTAAGGTCTATAGGAAAAAAAAATCAAGCACAACTTCTACAGTGAATTAAGGGATTTAAGAATACTTAAACAAAGAATGATTTCTTCCAGATCAAAGAAGATTATCACTATAGCTTGGAGTGCAAAGTCATATTACAAATCACAAATTGCACCTGTATACACCTATTACGAATTATAAATTTATAATATCCTACGAGTTAATTGCAACTACTGTGCAGACTCCATTTTTCAAATGAGATTAAAATAGTAATCTATGACCAGTTATGATAATTAAAGCCTTTTTTTGCAAGAATTGGAACAGCTTCTATGGCTTTCTGATAAAAATCCAGTCAAGAGTACTCAATTATCTAATATCTGCTTAATATTTTATTCAATACAATTAGCCGCATGCAGTATTAACTTTCTGATCTACATACTCAGCTATAGTGAAGAAATTCTCAAAACATTTCAGGAAAAAAATATATAGAAAGCCTGTGCTTTCTTTGATTTGGTACTCAGGCAATGCGTGAAGCAGTTTTTAAAGAAATGTAAGTTTGCTGGAATTTGTACACAAAAATAACCCTAATTCATGCTGCCTTTTCACTGTTAGGCACCCCTCCTTGAAAAAGATGATGCCATCAGTACACCATTCTTTTTGTGGCTAACAGTGCTATTTTAAAGACCCAAATGTTGCAAAAATACCTTACGTATGCACCTAACTGTGACCCTCCTGTCCCTAATGATCCAGACTCTTTACTTCTACAGCATTAATGGTTACAAATCCAAACAAGAAGAATTCAGGGACAGACAGCATGTTCAATTGTTTTTCTAAAAGACACTGGGTTTTGGGGAGGACCTATCAAATTAGTAAACATTTTAGAAGTGCAAGTTCCCCCTTAATAGACAGACGGGAACAGTAAATGCCAGAAGAATAAAATGAAATGTGACTGTGGCAGAGGTAGGCATTCTTTGCAGAGGACGAAAAGATAAATGGAAGTTAATTATGAAGTTATTAACTTTCCTTCTTCTATTATGCTACATGGTTTAAAATATTGTTAACATGAAAATTTACCTGATATTTCTTTGTTACACTAAAAGGACTGTATGTTTGAAGGAACATTCATAACTGACATCTTCCATTACCTACAGCTTCTATTTCACAGAATCACAAAACAGTTGAGGTTGGAGGGGACCTCTAGAGATCATCTAGTCCAACCCCCCTGCTCCAACAGGGACACCTATAGCACGCGGCACAGGGTGGCATCCAGGCGAGCTTGGAAGATCTCCAGAGAAGGAGACCCCACAGCCTCTCTGGGCAGCCTGTTTCAGTGAACATATTCTATGCATTTCTATACTTTGGCTCTCCTTTCCACTTCTCTCTTCATGTTCATCCATTTTCATGGTTTGTTTATCATCTAGTACCTTTCACAATACTAATGTAGCATTAATCTATTGGAAAATTGCTTTCAAGCCTCTCCTTATCTCCCTGTACTTGGATGTTCTTTCTTCATGCTAATTCGTTGAGGATAGGAAGACTTTTGCTTTTGCAATCCACCTTTCAAGTGGGAGTTGTTTATTAACTAAAAGGAGCAGATATTTGAAGCCAAAATTGAAAACTTGCTTGACAAAAAGCAGAAAGGGGGCATATGATTGGATGGTGCACTCTAGCTAAATGCAATGTTGCCATTTCCTCTCACTCGACACCTAGGCTGCCCTCCCAGATGTTGGCATTATATATCTGGCAAGTGCAGAATGATTTCTTTTGGCTGATGAGTAGGATTCTTCTGGAGGCTACGGGCCAAAGAATATGAAATATGAGTTAGTTGATGCAGAAGTAAATTGTATGGATTAGGTTTCCAATCTGAAATCAAACCATTGCTTGTAGCACTTGAATGCATAGTTTTATAAACTTCTGTAGCCATAGGGATTGTAACAGCATGTATAAATCCCAGGTTCAGAGTCTGATAAGGTTTCTGATGATGGCAGAGTGATCCTAGGAAATGAAACTCATCTAATTGAAATCAGTAGGAGCTGGCCCAATGATTTCCAATAAATTCTAGATAAGAATACACCTTAACTACTGAAGAGGCCTTGATGAACTGGAACAACGCTGACACCAAATGTTTAATAATTATACACTCTTCTCAGGCTGCTTTTAATTTTTTTTGCCAATAGCACAAGACTGGCTATGCCACAAGGCCTCTGTACTAGGACCTGTTACGCAGAGAGCTACGCTGTTACATTGAAATAGTTAAGGACAAAGTTTGAGGGACAAAAGAACAGAAGAATTGGAATTGCGAAGAGCAATAAACAATGATGCGTTGCACAAATGACAACAGACAGCATGTCAGCTTCCTCTAGTAAAATAGCACATGAGCTCTTTAGTAGGTTTCAGATACCACAGAGATGCTCAGTTTTAGAGGTCAGTATGGGGGAATACAAATCAACCTCGTGACTGATTTCGTTACAGCATGTCTTCCTCCCTATGCTTCTTTCGGCAGCTACTTTAGTTTTGTTGGAATCTATTTTTGCATGAGACTCAGCCTTCCAACTAGGTCTAAACCAATATAAATCTTATAAGTAGAACCCATAAGACCCTCACTACACAATTTCAAGATCCTGGTGAAGGCTACAGCCCTTTTCTCCCTCAAAAGCATGATAAGATTAAGAAGTAAATACAACCTGCATGCAACCTGATCCTCTTGTTTCAACTTTTCTGTTTCCTAGGTAAGTATCCTCTCTTTAGACAGTCTGCCACCCCTGTTGTAGCAGCCTGCACACTTTAATGCATTTCTTACAGGTATGAAATGAACTGTCCACTACATATTCCAATGTCAGGGCAAGGCTTACAGTCTCACTGCTGAGCCTGATTCACTAGCCCTTGTGAGATTAAGAATGTGTTGCCCTCCTATGAACTTGTAGGGTACAACTCTGAAATGATAAATAACATTGCCTCAGGCAGCAAGGATATGGACAGGCAGGATGTTTCCTTCATCATGCTCAGGCATTGCTGGCAACACAGAAAAAGATGCTCCTTAAATAAAATCTAAGAAACCCTAAAACCAACTTCTCAATTTCATAGTAAGCCTTTTTCTTGTGTCTTGCAAATAGCATCCATCTTTGTTTTCTGAGAAATAAATGTCCTCAGTCCTATATCATGAGTATGTGTCTGTGAGATAAAATTTTCATGTCATTTATATTAAAAGGACTAGATACATTTACATTAAAAGGATTAGTTACCAAATTAAGTTGCCTTTCAAGAAACAAGGACTTCTTTTACAATCTGTTTATCTTTGGTTCATACTCTCTCCACTACCTGTCTGAGTAGCTTCACTGGTAATGTCAATGACTGTGAGCTTCAGTATACAGCCACATTAGTGCCTTATCTGATGATATAATGAACACTTTGTTTTCTCAGAGCCTGATATTTCCCAAAGTCACTGCTACACAAAGTTATAATGTCACCTGAATGTCTCAATCAAGGACCACTTGCGATTCAGAGTGGTTTTCAGTAGAGAATGATTACCACGTTCTGCAATATTTCCCAGAGTTACAAGACTAATAGGCTTATGGCCCTAACTGGATCATACATGGTCTACCTGAAGATATTTCTGTTACTGTTAGTCGCTGAGGAGGGCCCTTTGTGGCCCTCCTGTGACCTAGCTCTCTAGATGAAAAGCATTTCTTTTGTTTACAGAGCATCATATGAAAACAAGCCAGTGAAAAATGGATCATCTTGTACAGTAAGTTAGAAGCATTTTCTACAAAACACAATACAGGAACCACAGCCTGACAACTGACATTACGATCATTTGGTTTCAACTAGAAATGATTGTTCTCGCTATTGTGGAGCAGGCCCCATTCCTGAATTCTTGGTCAGCAAGAATCTCCTCTCCCTTGTTGAATCTTGCCTTAGTCCCACCTAGGTTTTAGGAGAAACTAATAGTCTCCACTCAAAAGACTCGAGGACCTTGGCAGATAATTCTTTGCTTTGTATTTTGCATATGTAGAACAAAATAAGACCTCACAGAAGCCAACCATAAAAATATGGAACCTCTCTTCATACATGGCAAGTGCCACTATATATAGATAGATTTATACAGTAAGTGACAGTGCCTTAGGAATCACTGCTCTGTTTCAGGTGTGAGGCTTGCCTCATCTCTACCATGACCTGGAAGCCTCACTGCACAAGTCCCTCAGGTGTGCCCAGCTAGGTCTAAATGTAACGCTTTACAAAGTAGAGGGGGTTTTTAACCTCTTCTAGCCAGTAGGGGGTTGCAGCTACAGCACTTTGTCAAACTGCTGAACATGAAACAACCACACACACACACGCAAAAACTTCTTTCTTTTTTTCAAGTCAGCAGAAATGACTAAGTACAGTGCAGTGCTGAAATTCCAGAAGCTGTGCTTGAATTACGGCATCCTTTGGGAACAGCAAATATCTTTCAGCTCCACACCATGAAGAAATCAAAAATGCAAACTCCCACATTCCGCGTGGAGCGTGACTGGATTGCATTCGCTGAGGGCTACAAATGTATGTGTTTATTAGGTGTAGTGATGGTGGCATAGCAGGGAGCTGAAAATGTACCTAGAGGGCAGAGGGCTACTGATAAAGCTGAGTTTGACAGCGTTATCTTACTAGTTTGGACTATAGATTCATATTTGTATTTACAATTATTCTCACATAACGTGTTAGAGAATACTACCCCAGACTATGTAAGCTATCAGTTGTCACTTTGAAAAAGCCCCAAACTAAAAATATTTCACAGAAGAGCAATCTCTGTTTTGTTTTTTTTTTTTCTCCAGTTTTGAGGGAAGCAATATCAATCTTCAAAATCTACCAATGAAACTAATTCAGCTAATCTAAATTACCCAAATCACGTGAGTAAGACATGTCATGAATGGACAGGCTTCAGCTATAGCCACTTCATTGGCTATAGAGGGCCTCTGTCCATGGTGCCAGCTGAAGCGGTTCCTTGTTCACTGTCAGGTGAGGAGCACAGTAGAAGATTAGAAAGGTCAACTCCTTAGGGATATGGTTGGTATCTGAGGAATCTGAAAGACTCAATATGTCTCTTTAATATTCAGGAGGAACCCAAGCATCAAATAACAACCATACATTCTTTTTCTAAAACAGGAAATAAAATACTACTCACATAACTCCACATGCATAGAAAATGGCTTTGGTCCCAAAAGCATTTAATACAGACAGTTATAAGAAAACAAAAAACAGCAGCAGACATGCAACAATAGCATGCAATATGCAGCAGAAATAGTAAGATGACATAGCAGTGACACTGAGCTTGGGTCCTTGTCAGATTTCTTTAATCTCAAAAATCATGTTCTTAATTTTTTCACCTTATTCATTAAGGTGCCACATAGCTGAAGAAAATAACAAGCTAAATGCACTAACATTGAATGAGAAGAAAATACAGCTCAGCAACCTCAAAAGCCACTTATCTGCATAAAATAAAACTCATCCAAACAGAAGCTATACATATTAAACTAATCTTCCTGAAAAATACTTACACAAAAGAAACTCAGGTAAAATGGAAACGCATCAAAAGCCCTCTAAACAACAAGCCCATTTGTGGAGGTGCCATCCCTTTTTGCTGTGAAAGAAAACAAGTCCTTACATACTGCATTATAGCTCCATCTGTAGGAATCATGTACATATATAATTTTATGAGTCAACAACTACACACATGGATATCAGCTTAGGTATTTCTTGTACACTGTTTTTGAAAGCTTGGAGTTCACCATTAGGTGTCTAATTTTAGCTTTCATACTGTCTAAATGGCCTTGCCTTCACACATGTTGTGGGATTGCAGCTGTGTCTGAAAACAAATATAAAGCAACATCGATAAACTATGTAAGTGCTAGCACCTCAAATAACAGTTTCAGCTAAGATTGTATACTAAATTATTCAAACTCCCTTGAAACTGCCTTGTTTGCATGCAATTGTCATTTTTAATTCAAAAATGCACAATGCAAGCCGCAAAACCTACGTAACAAAATAAAGAAGCCCATCTTGGATAAGCTCTTTCGTGCTGTGTCTAAATGGCAGCTTTATATCCAAATTAGATAGTTTAAAGTTACGTCAGTGTAAACAAGGAGACGCTGAAGGACACATTTTCTGGTACTACTACTTTAATATAGCTACACTTCTGATTTATTCTGTTATAGGTACAACTTACACTGTCAAGAGAGTGTTTTTTAGAATGACTAATCCTACCTTCCTGAATAAATCAAGTAAATCTGATGCAAAAAAATGCTTACCAGCCATTTGTTCACATGATTCAGATATCATAATACACAATACTGAAACAAGTTTTCAGTGTACATACGTATCAGATGATTTTGTCAGCCGTTGTCAATTGGTTTTGATGATGTAGTTTCACTGAAAGAGATGTAAATTGAAATACTGTCCCATTTTCTTATCTTAGAGGCATATGCATTCTAAAACAAAGAGTTCAGAGTGAATCAATGAGCAATAAAATCTTCTTTTCTAGTTATCTTATGCAAATGGAGACTACTTTAGCTAACAGAAAAGAATAACTTCTGTGCTTATATAAAATTATTTTTACATGGGTCTGGCATGCATATTGGTTTTTTGAATGTCTAGATATTTTTGTATTTCTCCAGATTATTCTGTTTTCGTGTCCTTTGATTTTGGAGTGAACTCAAAAATTTTTAGTAGAGAACAATATGCAATGAATAAAAATTGATCTTAGAATTTGAATTTCGGATGGATGTAGAATTTAGAAATGGGAAACTAAGGATCTAAGGACTTTTTATTAATGATTTTGGTAAGTTTTTCTTTCTCTCTGGGGTAAATCGCTCAGTGCTCTGTTATTTGATTAACCAACTGTAAAATGGTTTGCTACAGTCAATATATGTTAAGGTTAGTAATTAGGTTTCAGAGGTTATATGACAGAAGATATTGTTTATATTTAATAAAGTATTTGAATAAAATTAACTAACAACTTCATGCAGTTCACAGTGGATCTTTTTCAGCTATAAGTTTATCGCATCACCTATTCCTAGTATGGTCCGAATTTGGTAATGTAACAAAGCAAAAAACTGGCTAATGGCATAGTTGTTTCTGTAATACATTCAGCTTGTTTGATATTTGTGACATACACTATCTGACAACAATTTAAAAATTCCTTGAGTATGCATTCGCAGCAATGGCTAGGGTTGTTCCTGTTTTGTAAATGTTTTATAAGATTATACAATATAAGATTTATCTTTACAAATAAAGAAAATTTTGTATCTTCTACAAATCTGTATGATAAGTGCATTAATGAATGCCATTGTCAAAGGAGGGGTTGGAGACAGCTATTACATGTTTTGCTTGGCTGATGCTAGCTAGCCGGAGAGGTGATATCTGAGACTGTTATGGCCTACTGGCAATAAAGACTGACAATAAAGTGTGAGGTAAACAGTATAGAGGAAAAAACACAAGCTTTATTCGGTCTTCTATTTTCAGGATAGTTTGTTTTTTCTTTTGAGTGCTAAAATTAACAAACATAAGATTGTTAGAAAACCTTAATTTTTCAATTACTTTTTCACTCATGAAATGGAGTAGTGTTTTATGAAGAACACTTTTACAGCAGAGATATAGTAAGCTTAGATTAAGAAACATCAATTGCACACCTTTTTCAAATAAATGTAACTCATACACATTAATATTAACTACAATTCACTTTATTTTTAAAGTCTGAATTCAGATGGGCAGGTCTCTGGTTGTGATGAATTTATTGTCTAGTCCTGAAATTCTCACAAATCCATCACTGTGTTTGGCGTAGAAGAGTTCAAATAGAAACTTTTCAGAGTAAAAAAATTAATTGCTATAGTACAAGCTGCAGCTCCCTTGGTTGGGCTGTAACATACACAATTTTGTGGATTGATACATATGAGGACTAGTAACATACATTCAGTTAGACTCTTCTGTGTGTAGCTTATCCTAGATTTATGAAAGAGTGTGAGTTTACACAGTTGTACCATATTCAAGATTCCAGGGCTCTGTTAAAAGTTCAACTTAAAATAGAAGAATTCTGTGACATCTCCAAATAATTTTAGATGTTATTAATTTGAAAATGGTATCTTTCTAATTTGAATATGATACACTGCTCAGTGTATTTTATATCACCCTTACATTTCAATGTCTTATTTGTCCACAAGAGCTTTCCTGCTGAAAAATAAACAAATCTATTACAGGTGTCACTACAGAGATAGAAGAGACGTAGTGGAAGCATGCAGGGAAACACAGAAATGCCTGAAGATTTTAGGAATGTATTAGATTACTGTTAAGATCAGGAAAAATAAAAACCAAAACAAAAAAAACAAACAAACAAACAACAACAAAAAAGAAAAGCATTGCTAATATGGAACTTTGTATTTGTATACTTTCCATGACAGTCTATAAAAGTCCACAGAACACCTATCCCATGTGCTGGAAAACTTAGAGCGAGAGGCAGAAAATGACTCTTTTTCTGTTAATGATTTTCTTCAGATATAAAAATATTGTGAATGTAACATATCCTTATTACAGCTTAAAGACTGTAAACTTGTGGATCTGTTGCATTATACTAAGAATGTTGCATTATACTAAAAAAAATACAAAGATTTATTGAATGGGCAGCTGGCATGCCAATATTCCAGAAAAGGATGACAAAAATCTTTCTATCATAGTTATACATGCATATACCATTGCACTCCATCAAATACATCAATAACTACCCCCCATACACAAACTTAAATTAGTTGATCTTATGTGGTACACTGCATCAAAAGCATTAACACGGCTAAAACAAAGACCTTTCCAAAACAAAATCTTAGATAAAATTCATTTTCAGTCTGTTTTCAGTGCTGTTTAAACTGACGCTTTGACTTTGAGTATTTAAGAAAAAATATTTTAAAATGATATACTGAGATTGCTATATCTCACTATAACATTTAAGTCACTCCAAGAAATCAGCTATACATAGGCATGGTAACTATGGTTTTGGCATACCAGCAGTATTTAGCAACCCAGTCCTGTATATTCTTTAAAATAAGAGTGACATCAAAACTGCTAAGCATTTTAGAGATTTTGTCTTCTTATTGCAGATGTGGAGGTTTGTTTAATCGACAAATTGGATTTTATTTCCTAGTCAACTGTATCTTTCAATGACTGATCATCATCCAGCCCTGGAATAAATGTTACTTGATTAAAGTAGTAAAGGTTAAAACATTTAAAACACATGCTGTAGATCTCAGAAATCAAATCAAGATGCGTAAGGGTAAGAATTATTAGAGGATTTATAAAATCCGCCCTGAACAAATTAATTCATCATTTTAGCCAAAGGCCTGTCAATGAATTCAAGAGCCTTTCAAAAAATGGGACATCTGTTGCATATTTAAAGGTTCTGTTTATATGTGAATGTAGTGGATTATGCTTTCTGAGATGGGACACGCAGTTTACATAAATGTATTTGAAAGTTAATTTGGAATTGCTCCCGTGTCCTCGAGGATCAGGGTAATCAATAGAGGATTCTAACAATTACTAATCCTTAAGACATTGAAGGGATTGGAGAGAATTAGATTTTGAGTGAAGTTGAAATATACATACATAAATCTGGATAATGACATGGTCAAAGCAATCTGTTACCTCATAAGAGCTAATAGTGGCTTTCTTCTTTTGTTTTTTTTTTTTTTTTTTAAGGAATTGAGATTATATGGCTTCTTAGGAACAAGATGGTGGTCTGTCTGCCTTCTGTGATCTTTCTGGGATGATGGAATAATGTAGGCTGTAATTTGTCCAGGCATTAACTGTTGACTAATCTTGTTCTGTTTTAGAAAATCACTTAAAGTGGGCTTAAGTCCTACTCAATTGAAAGAATTTAAGTAATTCACTGTCTTGTTGTGAAGGCATGGTGCTACTCAGAAAATCTGAATTAAACAAAAGAATAAGCACTTGTGTTTGTTTTCTATGTAGATTTTTTCTAAAACATCACCTAAAACAATTTCTTGATATAATGATCACTCTAAGAAATAACCCACACCTTGTAGAAAACTGCTTTGATTGTCCTGTTTTACAGTAGCTAAATTAACTTCATATACTATAAATACCGAAACCTAATAGAGCTTTTTTTTTTTTTATCTGTGCTTCATCTAAAGTATTCTAAAAAAAATTACATCCATACATATGCTATTCATTTCAAGAAGACATGAAACCGCTAGTTAGCAATTTGACTTGGGGGACGTTTTCTCTGTTTTCATTTTGTTGGGTGGCTGAAGTTATGTATTTGTTGTCATGGCCCCAATAGCTGTAGTAGTTACAAGATTAATGTCATTGAAATCATGATAACTTCACATCAGTATAACACAAATTATTCCCTCACAACATCTACATACAGAGCTGGGTATGTGACAAGTAAATCCATTTTTTAAGAAACAAATTTTACATGCAGTATGAATGAGTGGCATTGGAAACATTTATTTAGCTATTTTTCCCCTTTATTTCTAACTCAGACTGCATGTTTGGATTTTCTCCATGTTCTTTTTATTTAGTCAATGTCAATGGACTACATTTGATAATTAGCCTAGTGAGAGAATTACTTATGCCTTACTTATAATTGAGGGCCTATATGGAGAGATTCAACCTTTACAGCTAATCAGGAAAGCACAGCTGAATTTAAAAAGGGGTTGGTAAGCACCAGTCTGGTGGCGATCTTGAATGTTGTGGGAAGACTCTGGTAGTTCTTTACAGAGAGCAGGAAAAAAAAAAAAATCAAATATTCTGTAATTTTACACCTTTTTTTTTGTTTGTTTTATTATTGCCCAAAAACATTATAGCATGAATTTTCTTTGTTTAGGGCAGGAGAAATGAATTTTGTTCAAGAGCACTATGCAGAAGCTGGTTGGTCCACTGTTCAATGCAGGCCTGTGACGGTGCAACTAATAGGATTACAAGTCTACTTAAAGTCAGCAAGCAACGGTCTTCAAAAACAAAGTATTCTCTCAAAATCCAACAAGGGCATCCCTTCTTCCACTCTGGTAGCTTACTTAAAAAAATAAAGAGAAAAATCTGTTCTATTTAAAAATGAGAAAAAATTCTTAAGGATGGAATCCAATCTCAGAGTAAGAATGAATAATTTTTTTTCTATTGGGTTTCAGTAAGGAAGCCTAGGGCCTACTTTATAGCCAAATTCAAGCTGGAAAAAAAATAATGTTTTTGATAGTGAATGCAATTGATTTTTAAATCATATATTCATTTTGAGGTTTATAAATTTATGCTACATTTAAAAAAATCTGGGATCAACACGGTATTTTCTGCTAAAGGTGGAGCACAGAAAATAATTAAAACAGTATGCTTCAAAGCAATTGAGGATGTGCTTACAGCTGAGGAAGCTAGGTATCTTTTATTTAGACAGTAAGGCTTAGCTATGGCATATCACTTACTATTTCATTTTATTAGCTTTTATTTGATGATACTTGTATTGAACAACTTGAAGTACAAATGGGGCTCAGCTTCTTCGGGTAGCAGTGACATAGCATATGCTCGTAGGTCAGTGTGTACAGTCTGAAAGACTATATATTATTTTGAATAAAACTAACAGAGAAGTTATACATTACAGTGATCAGGTACCTGACAACAATATAAACGACATTAACCCAGCAAAAGTCATTTAGAGCAACTTACTTCTTCATTTAAAATATATTGTATTTCTTATTAATCTTTTAATTAATTTAATTAATCTTTAATTAACTTTCAATATAATTGGCTTAATAATTATATTCATGCTTCAGGAAACATACCATGATATTTTTTCTGATTTTATTTTTATCTTCAATTTTAGACATAACAGAAGACTAACAAATCCACCAGTGGTCATATTGCGATTTTAATGGACCTATCTGTGGCTGATATTACAAAAAGTTTCACCATGGGAAAGGAAATCAGAAATTCGTCTAAATCAAAGGTCACTTTACAGTAAATTTCACATTGTGTTAGAAAAAATGTCTTTGTGATTGGGTTACTGGTTTAAGACATTTGTTACACAGAGAGATGTTATACAGATGAGATGAACATTCAGCATACTTACAAGCTTAGTGGGACCTTACTGTTGAATTATTTGACAGCCACTATTTGTCTAGCTTTAGTTAACATCTTTAACATACTTGTACACAGCAGTGATGTTCTTCTAAATGCTGTCACTTGATCAAGCTACATTATTTTGCTACGAGTGTTGTTTGAATGACACTGAGAAGAAAAACAAGAAATAGCTTGTAGAAATCACTGCATTCTATTCAAAATATTGGAATTGGATTTTTTTTGTTTCTTTGCTTAAGCAGGGGCTAAATCTGAGTTAAATCTGAGAGTTACTTTCATTTTTTTTTTTTTTTTTTTTTTTTTTCTTTTTTGTCTGCATGTTTCCTTTAAAAAAAAAAAAGTAGCATATGGCTAATATAATTGAGGTAAATTGCCTAAAATAAGCCACGTAAAAAAAAAAAAAAAAAACACAAAGTTTTATCTTAAAGCTTATAACTATATGCAATTCTGCTTTGTTTTTGATCATCACAGGTCCATAGCAAATCACATATGACATTACATTTCAAAGGTAACCTTACAGTTTTATTTGATTAGTGAAATTTTGACTTGGGTTGACCTGGTGATTAAGTCAGATGGCCATTTACAAGGGTTGTGAATTCCAGGTTTTGTGTTTTTTACATGTAAAAGATGCATCTCCAGCCTTTCATACCAGATCACATTTACATCTTACCTGCTATTAAGAAAGCCTTAGAATCATGACTGCCTTATCCATCAAGGACAGTTACCCAGAGAAAATAAACAAAAATCTGTGTCTTTCTACCTCTTTCTACGTGTGCACTGTTTTTAATTATTTCCTTTCATGTTTTGGTATCAGTCAGAACTCAAGAAATTGAATTTAAGCTAGAGGAAGGGTTTTTTTTTCCTGAAGGAAAAAAAAAAAGGAATACTGAAACCAAACTCAGTTATAATCTCCATAAACTATTTCTATGCCTGCTATTTCTAATGGAAAGCTCTGTTCCACTTCTGAAAGAATTTTTATTTGTTAAATGAAATATGTAGCACCTAATAAAAGATCCTCTGAAGAACAATTCTGCTCTTTGGCTGTGCAAGCCCAGTGCACGGCTGAAATTGGTCCCCAAGTCTTTGAAATGTTCACATACTTTTTTTCTGAAACGTTCAAAACTCTTCTACACAAATACCTATTACAAATCCAGTGTAGCTGACAAGTCTTATTATCCAGTCCCCAATTCAGGCAGTCATGAAATCTGAGTGTTACTGATATGATCCATTTAAAAACAGTATTTATTTAAGGACAAAACTTTACATTTTTGTCAAGTCACTCTTTAACCAGAAACACGAGAGGAAAATACATCAATACTTTGCAACGCTTGTGCAATCAGTCTCTCTGGTTTATTCAATCTAAACAACACATCATCTGGCAGATGAACTTTAAAGGACAATATTGCACCATGTAATAAGAATTAAACTACCCTGGCTTCTAAGAGTTCTGGAAGATTTAGGACTACTCAGTCCATTTCTGAGAGAGAATGAGCTGACAATACAAGGAATATCTAATTGATTTTAACTCTCAAATTATTACCTATTTTTTATGCTAAAGTGTTGTGTAGCAATGTCTGTCATGCTTAGTTTGCATTTCCAGGCTTCTGTTTTTACTACTGAGGACAGAAAAGAGGAAGATGACTTAAACGTCTTGTAACTGAGTCATGAGATTATTGTTAGGCCATTTCTCCAATCTGTTGTGGTCCCTCTTCCATGGCAGGACTATTCCTGGTGTATCAACATTTCTCCCAATTTTGTAGTTCCTGCAAATTTGCTGAGGATGTACTCTGTCCCATCATCTTGGTCATCAGTGAAACTGTTCTGGCCAGTACTGGCCCTAGTATTGACTCCTGTGATATGACTGATTAAGCTGGACTCTGTGCTGCTGATCACAATCCTTTAAGCCTGGCAGTTCTGTCAGTTTTCACTCCCTCTCACTGTCCATCTATCTAGTTCATACATCATCAGTTTGGTTGTGAGAACGTTATGGGAGAGAGGGTTGAAGGCCTTGCTGAAGTCAAGATAAGCAATACCCACTGCCCTCACCCCATCTGCAGAGCCATTTCATGGTAGGAAGCCATTGGGATGTTCAGGCATGATTTCCACTTCCTAAATCCATGCTGGCTACTCTCTGTCATCTTCTTGTCCTTAATATGTTTGGAAATGGCTTCCAGGAGGAGTTGCTCCATTCCAGGGATGGAATGATGGCTGTCTGTCTGGCCTGTGCTTCTCTGGATCCTCCTTTTTGCCCCTCTTTGATATGACAGACATTTGCTTTCTTCCAGTCCTCAGAAACCTGCACCAATCACCCTGACTTTTCAAAGATAATGGAGAATGCCCACACAATGACATTGGCCAGCTTCCTTAATATTCATAAGGGCATCCTATCAGGTCACATGATATTCTGTATGTCCCATTTGTTTACCCATTTCCAAAAGATCCTCATGAATTAACAGTAAGACTTCCATGCCCTGGACTTCAGGGACCTAGGGTACCTGAAGAAAAATCTAACCAGTAAAGACAGAGATGAATAAGGCACTGATTACCCCAATCTATTCTGTGCCCCATTCAGGCCCACATTTTCCCTCATCCTCATTTGGCTGCTGATATACACCTTTGGAAGGCCCTCTGGTTGCCTTCCACATTTCTTTATAGATTCAACTCAAGGTAGACTTTGACTTTCTAATCCTCTCTCTGCCTGTTCACACTGTATACTCCTCCTCGGTCACCTCCTGCTTCCACCTCTTACACGCTTGCTTTTTATATTTGAATTTCGCAAGGAGCAACTTGTCCATCCAAGCAGGTTTCCTGTTGTCTTGATTTTTTGTACATCAAGATGAATTGCTCTTGCACTTAAAGGAAAAGATCTTTGAAAATCAACCAGCTCTCCTTGACCATTCTCTCCAGGCCTATGTGCCATGGGATTTGTACAGCCAGATCCGGAACAGGCCAAAGTCTGCTTTTCTGAAATCCCGGATTGGGATCTTATTTGCCTTGATCCCTTCTCTCAGGATCCTGAACTTTCATGGTGACTGCAGCCAAGGCTGTAAACAACTATGAGGCTGAGCAGGTCATCTCCCTTTGTTGGCTCTTCAGTCACCCCATGTCAGGAGGTTATCACCAATGCACTCAGAAACCTCCCACATTGCTTATGCCCTTCTGTGGTGCTCTTCCAAAAAATTGTTGGGGTGATTATGGCCTGTCTGATGACGAGGAGGACCTGAAAACATTATGGTTCTTGCAATTGTCTGAATAAGGCCTCAACTACTTTTTCTTCCTAGTCAGGGGGTCCATAGTAGACACCCAGCACAATGCCATCCCTATGTTGCCCAGCCCATAAGCTCTCAACTGGTTCCTCACCCACCCCAGGCAGTGTCCCATATACAGCCCCATAACGGGCCAATTCCCATCCTTACTGTTGCAGTCCGTACTTAACAGCCTGTATCTGTCCATGGGAGCATTCCAGCTGGATGTGCTATCCCACCATGTTTCCATAATCCTGAGCAGATCGGAGCCCTGCAACTACACATAAGGGCTCTAATTCCTCCAGTTTTGTTCCCTACATTGCATGTGTTAGCACACAGATACTACAGAGCAGTGTCATGCTGATTGCCACAAAGAAGTATGAGAGGTTCTTGAACATTATTAATGGGGAATGTGTAAAATACAGTGACAAATAAATGTCTGGAAAAATGAAATGCCTTCCAAAATGTTCCTTTAATTTAGTGCGTATCACAAAATTAAGTTCTCAGTTCCTCTTTGCACCACTTTCAATGCTACCATTACTATCACTGAACTGAATATTGTCTTCTTTCCTCTAGTATACAACTGAACAGTTGACTTACATTTTCAACAATTCTAAGGGTCAGTCCTTTCCATGGGTTTCACTGAAGTTTGCAAATGTTCAGTATATTTGAGGCTCACTAACTTGCTTTGTTTTTAGATATGCTGACATGGAGGTTGCTTTAAATGTAACTAAGCTGCTGGTTTTAGATGCACATCAGTTAATTTATCTCCCCTCTCTGCCGAAGCAGAGTGAACAGGAAGGCCACAATGTTACATCTGAAATGATTTCAAAGGATATAGCACATCTTTAAGAAGTGCTTATGCCCATTAGCCTATTCATTTTGGCTGTTATCTGAGCCTAACATGCCTCTTAGGAAATGTAAACTAAGTCAGATACAAGTAGAGTTCAGATTTTCCTAACAAGTTTGGATAAATGCTTCAGCTTTTCAGCAATGACATTTCTTCAAAATGAAATCCTTTTACAAAATCATTCTCAGCAGAAACACGGTGAAAGATATTTTAGACAGTCCAGCAAATAACTCCTAATTTGAGCTAGAAATAACTCCTGAAAGAATGAATTTTATTTTCTAAAAAAAAAAAAAAATGTTAAGATACATAAGAGAAGTCAATCAATACAATGGCCTCTGAGAACATTCTTAAAAGGGTAATGAAGAAGAGAAATCCTAACCTCTGTGGGTCAGCTTATCTCTTGTGTTCTAGCTTTTTTTTTTTTCCCCCAAGAGGCATAAAGTACAGAGACTGCTTTTAATTTGTTGGAAGAACTGTAACGATAGAGCAAAATGCTCCGTTGGCATAAAACTAGTAACTGCTCCAGTTTAGAGCGCCTTTCTCCTGTTCTTGCCCTTCTTGACGGAAAGCATTACAAGAATGTAATGGAGACTCATTCTAGTGACTTCAGCAGGATTCTGAAGTTCAATTCCGCCTTCAGCTAATCCACTGTGATCTTACCACTGACTTAAAAGCAGAATGATATCCTTGGAGTGTAGGCAGAATTTTATTCCATTTGCTTAGTAGAAAAATTAAAGTGTTTACGCAAGAATTTAATCTGTTTCTTATTTCATTCTATTATGAAGTCATAAAACCATATTTGTGACAGTAAAATAACAGCTGTACTCTGCAAGAAAGCGTCTTTATTAAACACAAATATCTCCATAAGAATAAAATGCAACATAATTTTGGTTAAATAAACACTTTGAGGTATAAACACACATTTGTCTACAAGTACAACCCAACATAAAAGTCTGTCTTAGAAGAGAAGCCTATCCTCTTGCTGATTTTTCTAAGATGCCCTGAGCTCTGAGGTATATTAAGTATCCAAGGTCACGATAGAGTTGCACTGTGTTTATTTTCCCAAGTTTTTTAAATCTGAAATATCATCCTGTTTGCAGCTTTGGTTTTATGAGTGTATGGTTCTTGTCACATTCCTTTTGAATGAATGTAGTAAAGTACATGATTGCATGTATATTTTAAAAACAATGTAATTTATTGGCACTATATTACATTCAATTTTTAAACAACCTCCCCCAAATATGTGGTGCATGATGTTCCCATAGTTTATTGTTCCAGAAACCGTATTTGTGCTTTGATGCCAACTACTCTCCCATCAGTCTGATAGAATTGGTTAATCAAACACAACCCATTTTCCATCAATTTCAGTTAGAACAAAATTCTGGCTAACAGCAAAGACAACTTACAGAAGCCACATAATGTTGCTTCTGGCTGCAGAAGTCTTCATTAGTCAGAGTAGGCAGCTAGCACACAGCACACAGAACCATATAGCAGAATTTCTAATGCTTTATTTTGCCTTTGAAAATATTCTTTGCACAAGGCTGCAGAACTTTGATTAGCCACTCTGATTACCTGTATTATTTTTACTCAGTTTTACTGAAGATACACCAAGAGTCCAGAATTTTTTTCTCTAGTTCTTAATCCCTCCCCAAAGTTTCATTAAATTCCTTGAAATTATCAGATAATCAGTAACATTGAGAGATTCATCACAAACTGATGTATCATATGATGCATATGAAGTATCTGCATAAAAAATGCAATCAGAGCTGCTTTAAGATCAGATCCTTTGTGATATCTTCAAATTTATGTGCAATTTTTATTAGTAAAACTAGCTAATATTGCACTATTAAAAGGACATTTATGTGTTTGTCAAAATAATAACGATATAAGAACTTTGGCCTTTTCTCTAGCATTCTATTAAATTGCTACTGAGATATCAGGGAAGCTGGCTAGACATCTTGAATGAGGTAGAATTTTTTTTTGATAAGAGTAAGACAGTTGTTAATTATTGAGTCTATAATTCGCAAGGTGTTACTGCATGCAGTTAAGCTATTCTGATAATGGACAGGCATGAGACTTGTGGAAACTGGGCTTCCATCACTGAAATCTTACCCCCCAAAACCTAGATATTGTTGCATATATGTACAAAATTTACCATAATGTATTTATCTTTCTTTATGATACAAATTTTAAGAATGTTCTCTAGCTGAGTGCCATAGTAGCATAATTCCATCACCTATAACCTCTACTTCTTTACTATTACAATTTATTATTAGAAAACAACTTTAGAGCCCCCTTTTTATTTTTTATTTACTTGGATTTTGCCACAGATAAAAGCTGCAGTGGGAAGAAATTCAGTTATAGCATATTTAGAAGTCAAATAATTACCTTGAGCGTGGTCCCAAGGGCTGCTTTTGTAGCATTTGCCAAAAGCTAGTTTTTGTCCAGTATTTCAGATTGAGATGCAGACTGAAGTCTAGAAGCCAGAAAAACAAAAAAAAAAGGTGAGTAACCTGTCACCTTTCTGAGAACATTGGTGTAAAGAATTAGCAAGAAGTTGCCCAGTAAATTAAAATGAGAATTTTTAACATTAAAGTGAGCATTTATGACAAGTTCCCATCCCTGCTCTAGGGTTTGGTGTTTGGGCACACCATCAAATATGAACAAGACTAACAATTTTTGGAGCACTTTCACTATTTTTGAGAGAAAAAAAGCACGTTTGTTTGACTATATGCTTACAGTACAAGATAATACAAGTAGAGTGGCATAGGATTGCATCTAAAGCTTATTATAATTTTCTTTTGGATGTAAGATCCTTTTAAAACTATGCAATAGACTACTTGCTCTTACACCAGCTTGGAGAAAATTGATAAAAGCAACTCATGACACAATAACAGAATTTGCAGATTACATTAAGTAAATCACAGGCTTGTTTAAATAAGAGAACAGTTTCCCTGATAAATGGCCTTAAATTTTTTGAAATAATTTATTAAATAACTTCATTAATTAGCTTGTTTTGGAAACTGTGTATTATATTTGCATGACTTTATCCGGAATATAATTCTTATAGTTTTTTGTTTGTTTGTTTTTGCTTAGGATTGTTTTTCAAGTGTGCAGAAATGCCATGCCATTACATATTCATTTACTGATAAACCCTTATGGAAGCTTTACCAGTTTTTTTCCACTTTTACATTGACCATGTTATGGGGGAAAAAAAAAAAAAAAAAAAAAAAAAAAAAATGGGTGTACTTTCATCTCAGATTACACTCAGATTCACTCATTCTTAGACCTTCTAACAGACTATGCCATGAGCAAGGAGTCTAACACAAGTGACTAGCCCCCAATTGTGTGACAAGCACTGCTGCCCCATCAGAACACTGCAGTGGAAATTAACACATCTCACATAAATTGTCCCTTCTTCAAAATTGGTGAGTTCACTGTTGAATTCAGGAATTCAGTAGAACTTGAATTTCTGAAGACTCTGTGGGTGCCTGGCTTTGCCGGTGACCACGTTTGTGTCATATGACAGGTCCTGCCACTACAACTCTTCATAGAATACTTTTAAGATACTTGGTATGAGTAAAAAGGAAACTTTAATAGAATTAAATATTTTGTCAGCTGCTCTCCTTTATACCTATCAACCTGTACTGTTTCACAAAATGTTATGAACAAGTAGCATGAGCTCTCTTCTCAGTGTTAATTATAGACATTGTCTACTTGGTATATAGACACTACCAAAATTGTCTATTTGGTATATATGTCTATTTATAATCCACAGAAATAAAATGTCTATAGACTCACGGAAAATGTATTCAATTGTTTAGTAAGAAAAAGAGGAATAGTCCTAGTTATCAGGTTATCTAGTTTGAAAGGTAATGCTAGGTGTTCTGAAACTGGTACAAGCAATCGGAAAAAATTGTTCAGTATTCTCTATTTTAAAATGGCTCAGGAAGTGGAAAGATGGTAAATGTTCCTCTGTTTCTCCTGTTAGTTTCAGATTTGACACACTCTGTAGAAGCAAGTTATCACCCAGTTCTGAGTAAAACGTGAGCAAAACGCAAGTTACTCTGAATCTAAATCTCTGTTGAAAGGGGATGTCCCACTGGTTTGATTTTTGATGATTTGAAGGGCTGAGATGGGTTTGTAAAAAAAAAAAAAGCAGTCTAACCCAGCCAAATCTGCTGATTATAAAATAACCGCTGTCATCAGCCTCAACACAAGAATTTTGCTTTCCAGGAAAAAGAAAAAGCTGCAGACTCCGGTTTGTTTAAAACATACTACAAGAGAGCTGTCAGCCCTGGAGCCACTGGGAAACTGTAGCAACAGTTGAGAGCAGCCTGATTAAATTCAACCTTGAAAAAACATGCTCCACCAGGCCATGTTCACATGGCGGTGCATTTTTTGTTTACTCTAAGTTTGCAGAACAGCACTGCTAACAGCTGATTCCACCTCTGGGTGCTGCTGTACAGAAACACATTTAAACCTTGTGCTAGTAGCTACAGGCAGCGCAGAGCCCAGGCGTTCGTTATACCTCATCCTAAACCGGACTTCGCTCTCCCGAGGAGCGAAGAGTGTGTTTAGGCCGCCCTGAGGCCAAGTCTCACTGCCGAGATGTTTGCGAACAGCAGAGCGACGCCCAAGCACCGCCGCTAACGGCCACAACGGCCGCGCGAGCCTCCCGCAAACCTCGCGAGACCGCCTGCTCTGCGGCCTCTCGCTCGAGCGCGCGGCTGCTCTTCTCGCGATACCTCTCCCCACCCCCAAGGCCGAGGGCCGAGCCCGGTGCGGTGGGGGCGGGGCGCAGCGGGCTGGGTTCCGGCTGTCACCGCCGCCCGCGGCCGCAGCCCCCCACTGCCCCCCCTCCGGCACCGCGGCCGATACCGGCGGCTCCCCAGGGTCCCCGGGGCGCGCAGCGAGCTCTCCGCGGCAACCCCGAGTGCCCCGCGCTGCGCGAGCGGCCTCAGGCCGAAATGTGCGACGACGCCACAGGTAAGGGGCTCTGTGGCGCCGAGTTGGGCCGCGCTCACATCCCGGCCCGGCCCGGTCCGGATCCGGCAACCAGCCTTGGCGCAGGAGGGGGCTCGCGACCGCGGCAGGTGGCACAGCTTGATGGCGCTTTTTTGGGGACGGGTGAGTGGAAACGTGTATGGAAGTTAATTCGAAACATCCTGCTTCAATGTGTTCTAAAAAAATACATTTTTAAGTTTGTTGGAGTTTTTTTACTTTACCGTTTTGTGTTTAAGCTTGATAATACTAGAAAGGAAAATTTATATTTTACCCCAGAGCATACCTGCATTTTGTTTTTTAAAGGATGTTTATTTTTTGGAGATGAAAACAAACTTCGCACTCTTAAGTGGTCAGACCTCAGTTCTGAGGTTCACAGTCATTTATTTTATATAGCGGCATTGTCAGAATGAACTAGTGCCTGACAATAAGGATTATCAAGTTTAGAACAGTATGCGTATATGCATGTATATGTGTGTATATATATATATGTATATATGTAACAGCACATTTTCCAAGTTTGTAGCAGGATGTCTATTGCCAGGCACATTAATCAGCTACCGGTTTTTATCACTGATGACAGGTGTACTAAATCGCGGTGGTATGTTCACTCTAGGAAGTCATACAAGAATAAACTTATTCATTAATAAAATTAGAAATCTTTTGAAATAATTCTTGTGGTTCCTGAAGAGTTTGAGCATTGGCCTGGTTAAATGGTGTACTTTGGCTTATACACCATTGCTTTAAAGATACTGTTGCAATGGTGGCCTTATTCCCATTGCTTTACCAGTCTATCTTTTTCTGACATTCTATGCCTTATTTCTAACTAAGCTTGGATTTTAGTATTGCTGTAACTATGGCCATTGCTATTCACTGTGCTTTGTACCTGAAACTCAAATTCTAACAAGCTATATGCAAAATTATAAAACTCAAGTAAATTTTTAGTTAAAAGAAAGAAAGCACTGTAATCTTAAATCATAGTTTTAAATTGAGGCTTTGAAGCTTTTTCTTAGAGTTATGTGTTTTGTCACAAGTCGCTTTAGATATGACTGTAAAAGGAAGTAGTTATGGAAATTCTCATTTTAAGTTTTGTTTTACAAATTTAACAGCATGCTGTGTAGAGTTGGTTTCCTTTTATCAGCCTTGCTTCCTAATTTTGAGCAACTGCACAAAAATTTACATGTTATTAGAAGTTTATGTGCCTTTTTTTTTTTTTTTAAGTGTATCTGAATATGCATATGAGACCATAGAAATACCTTAAAATTTCATAGATTAGTTGCATGTGATTTCTTGTCTGTACTTCTGTGGCCTTCATCTCAAAAAGATGCATTAGAACTGCAAGCTTCAGTGAAGATCAGTAGGAATGGCTGAAGGTATGGAACAACTTATTCACTGGGGCCCAGCTGTGTGGTGGGACTTCTCAGCCTGAACAGGATAATGTGGAGGTATTCTGAAGAAGATGCACAGAATAATGCATGATATGGAGCCCATATACAGAAAGGGGAGGTTTATAAGCGTGATAGTCATCAGTTAGGTTGTGGAATCCAAGTTTATAGCAGGCAAAAGTATTCCATGCAATGTAGAGCAGATGTGTGGAAGTCTTAGTCAAAAGATATTGTATGCAAGAAATCTGCGTGTGTTGAACAGGAATGGAACAGGTAATTGGAAGAGAGGTTTCCTGGGTTTTACTCACTAGACAGCCCCACCTGGCTTAGGAGCTCTATAGGAATTAAAAATAGTTTAAGCCTAGAAAATTTTAGAAGAGAATTTTTTTCCATACGCTCATGTGATATTTACTGTTACCTGGAAGTCAACTTGCGACTTCTGGTGTTTACAGAGTAGTGGAATAGGTGGATATTTTTATGTTCTCTTTTATTGTATATAGTTTAATTATTTTAAAAAATTAAATATTATCGCTGACTTAATTAATGAGAAAAACTCTGTAAGTGTACAGTTCCAGGAGCTGGGGAAAACGACTCAGAAGAACATAACTCTGTCAATCATTTTTTTGCGTTGATGCATAACGGTAGAGGAAGGTATAGTTTCTTGCCTTCAGGACTTTCTCATTTCTGTTCTTTACCGCTCTGAAAAATAACTAAATGTTATTTCTATTTGTTTTGTTGTTTCAGCACTAAATCAATATGCAGAGAAGTGCACAGGAAGGTGTATTGCCACTGATCATAGCCATGAAGTTCAAATACTTGTTCTGAGGCAAAATTTTCTCTCTTGCTTCTTTCTGTAAAAACGTGTCCCAGGTGCCTCTCACTGCTGCTGCTTTTTCACAAAAGTAGCAGAATTGTATTCTAAAAAATAAATAATAGTAAAAGTACTGAGATTAATCACCATATCAGTTTCCTTGGTTTGGGAAAGCTCTGTAGAGGAAGGCTGAAAATGGTTTCCTCATACTCAAAGAGAACCCTGCCTTCGTTCAAGTTGGAAAACCTTCTGCGCAACTAATATTTGCTAGAACTTTATAGTAAAAAGAGCAAAAGCCTTATATTTTCTCAGATGGATATTTTATTGGATGTGGCTTTGTTAATCTGATATGTGTTCCCCAAGGTTTGATGTGCCATTGTTCACCAAGCTTTGATGTGCTGTTGTTCTCTTCCTCTTTCTAATCTCCGTTAGCAACATTTGCTATGTAGAATGTTGTCTTTGTATATGAAATGTATGTATATATGTATATGAAATGGAAAAACAAGATAGGTAAATAGTGTGACAGAATGAAGTGCTTCATATGTTTGGACAGGTTTTCACTGTGCTTTTTATTTCTTTTTTCCCTGTAGATAGATGGCAGATTGGAGATAAATGCCTTGCTCCTTCTCTTGAAAATGGGAGACTTCATGAAGGAATAGTAAAGTCTATTGAAAAGGACAAGAATGGGGAATCATTTGCTGTTGTATCATTCTTGGAGTCTGAAGAAAGGAAAATATTAGTAACTAAACTTCATAGAGACAAGTCCAGTAAAGACCCATGGAAAAACTTAATATTTGATGACGATGATCTTGAAAAGCCTAATTTTCCTCACAAAAATCTTCTGTCTCCTGCAACTGCTTTTAAATTATCTGACAATGGGGATTGTATTCCATATACAATTAACAGATATCTGCGTGATTATCAAAGGGAAGGAGCCCAGTTCCTGTATGGACACTATGTTAATGGAAGGGGATGTATTCTTGGAGATGATATGGGCCTTGGAAAAACAATACAGGTATGATTTGGGGAATTTCCATGAGGAATTCTCATCTGATGGGTATTTAATCACTGTATCAAGCTTGCAGAGAAAAATATGTTTTTGAAAAAATATTTATTTATTTATAAAGTTCAGTGTTTGTATTTTTAAAGTTTACAGCATGAGTAAAGTAGTTCAGTGCACATGAAGAGAAAGGATTCATTTCACTTGTTTAGAAAATGTTAGTATGTATAAATGTTAATTAAAACTCATTATGTAGCCATTGACTCATTTACCGTCTCAGAAAATTTGTTGTATGCTTGTCAATTGGCCAGACTTTTCCAGTCTTACAGTATAGCGTAAGTTTTGAGAGAAGGATTTCTGTAGAAGTCTTTTGCACTTCAGAATTCCTTCTATTTCTGAATGGATTTTTGGTTAATTTGGTTTGTCTGTCTGGCTCTTTCTTCCCAAGCTAAAGTTGAGATAGAGACAAGTAGAAAAAAAACTGTTATGTTTTTTAACCGTGGTTTCACTAAATTAAAGTTTCCTATAAAGACCTTTAGGTTATTTCTGCTCCTGCTTTACCTGAAAGAGTCAAAGGTTTCTCAATAAATTTGAACCCTTTTACAGACTCTGCTTTAGTTACAATTTGTGATGCATAGTTCTTCCATAAGAACTTTGTTTTGTTGAATTTTCTTCTTCTAGACTAAAACTACTAAAATTAAACATCATGTGTGAACTTGCAGGAACCTCCTAGCTTCAGGTTATATGAAGCGTTTTCTATAAAATTGCCTTCCCCTTCTTCCCCCTCTTCCCCATCGCTTTCTTCTGCGTATCTGCTTCTCACCCCTGTTTCTTCTCCTTTACCTCCAGTCAGGTGTTTTTTCTGTCAGCTCTGCAGTCCTGGATGTCCTTTTCCCCCCACCCTTGGAGGGAGAAAGCTTTGAGTGCCTCTTTCTTTTTTAGAAAGCAGCAGCTGACAGCTTTACCTCTGCCCTGCTATGAGCAGCTGTGTTGCAGCTGCCAGTGGAAGGGACTGGAGCTGACTGAGTAAACAGGGCCTGTTGAATTGCTGACAGAACATCTGGTTGTTGCTGCCGCTTAACCCCATAGATACATTTATGCAGAGCAGGTTTTACAAATACGAGTGTTCTGGCCAGATACCTCTGTATATTCTGCCTTGTTTGGATTGCCATGCGAGTAACTTGGAATAGCACAAATCATGCTGCTTGTCCCCACTGTAACATCCTGTAATAATTGTCCCATAGTCAAAGGGGAAGCAAAATCACTTGACAGTTACTGCTTGAGACAGGTGACTGAATATGCAACAGAAAGAAGGTGCCTAAATGCAGCAGAAAGAACTGTTTTTGTAGGTAACAGGAATTTGAAGGAACAGGAACATAGATGAAACTACATGTTTTTAAGAATCGAAAGTGAAATTAGCAAGTAGTTTTTCCTTTTGCTTTCACATCTAAGTTTCATGTGCAGTGCAGTTTCAGGAAAATTCTCAGGATTGTTTCATCTCTATTTTTTATTGGCTTGTCTATCCATGTTTTTCAAACTTTTGTCCACTTAGATGACTGACATGTAGAACTGAGCAAGAATTGCTGTTACCACAGCAGGATTCAGGATTCCCCCTAGAGAGCAGTTCCTATTTTAGAAGCTGAAGTCACTTTAAAAAAAAAAAAAAAAAATACTAAGTCCAATTCGGGATCTGGTCCTAAATGTTAACATGCAATACGTGTTCTCACTCTGTTTGCATTTTTGTATCTTATTACTGCAAATTATTTTCTTTTTTGAGGTCATATCATTTCTGGCTGCTGTGCTGAACAAAAAGGGAACGCGTGAAGATATTGAAAATAATATGCCAGAATTTTTACTGAGAGCAGTGAAAAAAGAATTGAAATGTGGCCCCAAGAAGGTACAGCTTTTGTTGATACAAATTAAAAGGTTTTGGGGAAAAGGCAGTGCTGATTTTGTTGTTAGTTTGTTTCAGAAGCCTCCGTACAGAAGACATTTGCAAATATCTGGATGAGATTTGTGACTAAAGTTGTTCGAAAAGCTCGTGTCACTGATAGTAGTGTTTTGTGTAATCGTGTTTCTGAAATACAAAAAGCATGTATGTATCTATGTAAATGTAGACATTCATATAAAAATTGTGCGATGAAGAGCTATCCAAAGTTCACTTTATTTTTAACGATGAGGAGATTCATTCAATTTTCTGTAATCTGTTGCTGTTTTTGTTTTATTGGAATATTCGACTGGCAAAACGATTATGGACAGAGAAGAAGAGGTTAAGGGATGGTGCTTTCTGTGAAAAAAAGACAGCGTTTCTGACCAGGCAGACGAAAAAAATCTCTATGAGGAGAAATAAGCATTCTGACAGGCCACCTAAAGACATGGTGGACTGCCCCCCCCTATCCCTGAAGGTTTGAAAACCTCACAGGGCAAAGCCCTAAGTGACCTGGTCTGAATTCAGTTACCCTGGTTTGCCTATAGACTATCTGCTTCCTGAGATCACTTCCCATTTGAGTACTTTTTGGACTAGATGATCTCTAGAGGTCCCTTCCCATCTTACCCATTCTGTGATTCTATGATGTGTATATGATATCTTGAACCTTTAAGCGTGTTTTGATACTTTCTGCTCTGAAGTCATGTATTTGCTAACTTAGTAAATTAGAGCAAGCTGTGTAATCTTTTCATGCTTCTGTTTTGACTGTCTATATAATGTTTTATGATATAAGGATACAGATGTTTTGTCAAAGCAAAGTGATAGTGTCTTGTTTATTTTGTTGCAATTTCTTAAGAATTCCCTGTGGAAATGAATCTAGTAATTTACGTAAATGCTGTTAGAGTATACTTTGAATAAGCAACACTATTGCTTTGGTATATTGGTAGTATTTTAGTGTGCGTGGCTCTTCCTGTAGTATTTACACACTGGGAATAAGCTGAATATTTTTCAATTTTTTTTTTGTTGACTCCTTAGGTATTTTCTTTATTCTGTACCTCTAATGCAATATTAATATAAACACAGATGTGACAGAATTAAACAAAATTCAAACTATATAGCAGTAAAAAAACCCACCAGAATCTAACTTTCTTATTTCAGAAAGTGCTGTGTTTTAGATTTTCTAATCAGCTATTTGTTTTCAGACTTTCCTTATAGTTGCCCCTCTTTCTGTGCTGTACAACTGGAAGGATGAGTTAGACACATGGGGCTACTTCAAAGTTGCAATCTTGCATGGCAATAAAAAGGATGATGATCTGAGTCGCATCAGGCAAGGGAAATGTGAAGTTGCCCTTACAACATATGAGATACTTCGCCTATATTTGGATGAATTTAACAGGTAAAAATCTTAATATATTTTGTGCAAACCTTATTTTTATTGTCTGTTTAATATTAAGCTATTCCTTAAAAATATTTACAATTCTTTCTTTATAAAGTCTTTCCCATTAAATCCAATGACTTGCTGCATGGAAGAAGGGAACTCCTCTATAGTGAATTTGCCATATGCTATCTGTGTAGGGGGATGCTTAGGAAAATAAAGTATTGAAATAGTTGTGAGAAATCTATAATTACAAGTAAATTAGTCTTTTTTCCCTTTCCCTCTTCCTTGGTGATCATGAAAGTATTTTAAGTGTCTAGAAGTCATTTTTCCATAAGAACTTTTTACTTATTCTTTTGCAGCATGGCATATAAGGTTGGGAAGTCTAATGAGTCTGCTGTTTGACTGCAACAAAATTAAATACTTTCACATAGGTAGCCTTGCTGTTACCCCATTCATGAAATGTTCTTAAAAGCTGCAGGAGTCGCCAACCTGAAAAGTCGTGGTAGCTAAAAGATACGCAGAAGGTATTTCTATCTTTCAGTATAGTGTAAGAAAAGATTTGCTGGATTTCTTTCAACAAATGTTCATACGATGTTTTACTTACTATTTATGCTTCACATGACTTTTCACAAGCTGGGCAAAGTATCTGATTCCTAAGAAGTTTGAGATTTAAGGTTGTTGAGGGGGTGCATGTATGTGTGTCTTGTGTATGTGCATAGGAAAATGTATGCATAGTTTTAAATGCCTGACAGACTTAGGAAGATTGAGGTCTTTGGAGTAGGAATTGTATGAATAGCTGGGCTAATAGTGGAAGCCTGCTCCTAGCACTTTCAATGGCCCTGCAGGCCGTCTCATGTTAGATGATGGGACAGGACTAGAGAACATCCTGGTGTTCTGAGTTGTCCTTACTGAAATCGTGGGATCTCCTGTCTGTGCTTAGGTGTGGGGAAAATAGTGCAGGTAGAAGACAACTAAAGGTGTTAGATTAGCAACACCTTTTTTATGCTAATGTCTTTCTGAGGGACTCTTCAAGGTTGAATGTCAGTTAGTGATCAGGGAACAGGCTCATGTGCTGCACTGACTGTAACACACAGCGGAGAGAGCAGTGACTGTACTTGCAAGTGTATGTTGCTTCAGAGTGCAGATTGACTGAATGGGCTTCTGCAGAGTACATGACCAGATGGGCTTATGGTCTTCTCTCGGCATTGAGAAAAGATGTCTTAGAAGGAGTGGTGGTTTGGCCCAAAACATCAATCTTAAGTAAGAATTAGTGATTGGTAGTTCTGGCCAACATTGTCAGTAGCTTGTGAGGGTTGCTGATCTTTGGAACAGGTTGCCTAGAGAGTTTGTGGAGTCTCCTTCTCTGTAGGTACTCAAAAGCTGTCTGGATCCAGTTCTGGGCAATGTGCTCTAGGTGACTGTGCTTGAGGGTAAGAGTTGGACTTGATGATCCAGAGGTTCCTTAAAACCTCAACAGTTCTGTGACATGATCTTACGTTCAAACACTTAAGTTGACTTGCAAGCTTTTATAACAAGTTAGCTGTGAAATCTCTTTACATCTGATTTCATGTTCTTGCATTACCCAAGCTTTAAAGTGAATATGTGAAAATTTGCATAAAGGGAAAAGAAGAATATAGAGATTCAAAAGTCAGTCTCATAGGACTTGCCCAGGAAGAATATTTCTTTTTAAACATGCCTGTCTCTGCATTTTATTTTTTAAAGTAAGATCAGAGTGCTTTCACGTTGATAACATGTTCATAGAAAAGATTTCTGTCTACTTTTATTTATGCTGGATGGGTTTTGTTGAGTAAAAAAAAAATGGTCCTTTGCCCTTACCATGTTTCAGTAGTCTTTCTTCAGAAAAATATCAAATTTTGTATATTTAGCTTACGAATGGAATGAGTGCTGGTAAGAGGTGCTGGGTTGATACCTCCAGAGATGGAAAGAGATGATTTTCCACAGAAAACATTTGATACAGTCAACAGTAGTTCCATCCATTTGACTATGTAGTTTAGCCCTTAGGCTTAATGAAGAGCAGTTAATTTATTAGGCAAATAGAATGTAGTGAAACTGAGTAATATAATATAAGTGTAAAACAGGAAAAACAAACATGTATTTTTTGGTTATAGTAAACATCCTTCTGTTTGTTGCTCAGATCTGTGAGATGATGGGATGAGTCCTTTCAGTTAAGATGATGTTCCTTTTTGATTGCAGTGTAGAGTGGTCTGCTGTCATAGTGGATGAAGCGCACAGAATCAAGAATCCAAAGGCTCAGATAACTCAAACTATGAAGGCCTTGAAGTGCAGTGTTCGCATAGGTCTTACTGGAACAATTCTTCAAAACAATATGAAAGAACTTTGGTGTGTCATGGACTGGTAAGTAAAATATCTCACTTTTTGTGGTTAAACACCCTTTTTTATGGTTAAACAGCCCGGTGGTGGGATTAAAATAGGGCTGTGTAAAAACCCTCAAGGTCCCTGTAAGAATATCTGTGTTTCCATATATGTATTGAGGTAAGGCCCTTGCAGATCCATCTGCAGTATGTATTTTGCAAGTATTTAGTAAACTTGGCATTCTCTTCGTCATCTTGCTTCTCTGTGGAATTTAGGAAGCAGATACTTTTTCCTACCTTTATCATTCTTTTCTAAGAGCCTCTTTTTCTTGCTTTTCTCCCAAAGTAGAGTTAGAGTCATTTTACAGCTTTGAGCAACTGTCTGTGCCCAGTCCTGTGCCTGCAGGTCAACCTGACTTACTTAGAATTTGAATGTAGTAATAGTATTTTGCTGTTTTCTCAAAATGCACACATTTACAAAGCATCATTTTGTCCTGAGCTTTGAGGAGATGGGAAGTTATAAATAAACTTAGATGTAAATCCAATCACAATAGTCCTACTTTACAAAGGAGAAAAAAAAAGTATTTTAAAAATATATTTTAAATGTCAAGAAAGAGATTTGTCAATGCCAAGCTTAGTATTGCATCTAGATCATTAGAACTATGGTGGTGTTTGTTCCAAACAACCATGCTGTCAAGGATTTCTGTATTCTTCTTCCCATTGCACTTCTTAAGATTTTTATATCTTAAGATATTTTTATAATATCTCTATAACCTCTTTTTAATAAAAAAAAAGAAAAATAGAAATGATTGCAAACATGACTGCTCAGCTTTGTATTTAGACTCCTGAATAATAGCGGACCTGTTCTTTGGAGGTCATCTCTACTTGTGACTTACGATGGCCTGCTGATGTTTAGGTTTTTTGAAATTGTGTACTTTTTCCTTAGGAGACTCTCTTTTAAGATTTGAAGATCACAATGAGTAAATGAAAAAACAGAATGTCTGGAAGTAGTATGTTTCTATTTATATGCACAACTTTTATTCATTTCCCTAGAGACACTTAATTTAAGACCGCTTGCTGTTAGCCAGAAACAATCTATGGTATGCTTTTAATCAATGGAAATGATAGCCTGCCTTGAAGTAAAGAAAATTTTGGTATTCCTCTTCACTGTCTCTGTCTCTCCCTCTGCCCTCCCTGCAATCCTCCCCCCACCCCGCCTTTTTTTTTTTTTTTTTTTTTTTAAATAGGGCTGTACCAGGACTTTTGGGAACTAGAATGCATTTCAAGAAGAAATTTTCTGATCCAGTGGAGCATGGCCAGAGGCACACTGCAACTAAAAGAGAGCTAGCAACAGGTCGCAAGGCTATGCTGAAGCTAGCGGGAAAAATGTCTGGCTGGTTCCTCAGACGTACTAAAGCTCTTATCAGTGATCAGTTGCCAAAAAAAGAAGACAGAGTAAGAACATCTGCGTATTTCCAATACAACACTAATTAATATATTTCTTCATTTGTTTTTGGGGTGTGTGTGTAGATGTATATGTGTGTTTTTCCCCTCTTTCATCATGCCCCTTGTTTTTTATGGTTTTCTCTTGTAGAATCCAGAGCCTTGAAAAAAATTCACATGCAGTAGTGTACTTTGTTCACATGATTAGTATGATTGCATGTTGAAATGGAGTTAATTGGGCATGAAGGTGCTCAGGTAGACTTCTGACTAGTGATTTACGCATGTACTTTATGTGCACTTTTGTAATTACCTGTGCAAATCCACTACAATGTACGTAAATCACTTGAAATTCCATGTAGAACTTAGGAAGTCAAGACTTGGATGTTTTGTACAAAGAGCAGTTTGCTTTTCGCTTTTTTTTTTTTTTTTTTTCTTTTTCAGCTGCTCGATTTTTAGTCACTTAAAAAACTAAAAACATACCTAAAGTTGGTTGCTCTAGGTCTATTGTCCTATTGATATGACGTTTTTGTAAATGTGTAGAGAAAAGAATGCTTTATGGCTATAGTTAAAGAGTTGTGATGAATGCTTTTTATATATATTTGTGCTTTCCTTATAAGTAGATACATTTGTTTGCAACTGATTTTGTTTTCAGAATTTTATATTTGTTCTTAATTCTCAAATATATATTAATGCCATCTAAAATATCTTGTAAAGAAAAGATTAACAAAAATGTCAGTCAGTTGCTTTTCTAAATCCAGCAGGTTTTATTCTTTTCATTCTCTGGTTAATGCAAGTATATGTTCAAGTTACTGTTGTATTATTATAGCACAGCATGGTGCTGCTGCTGTGTGGGTGGCCTAGGTTAAGGAATGATCTTGGGATTTCTGTCTGCTGCTGCTTAAGACTAAAGATGTCATGGAGGTGTTCACCCATGGCCTCTAAGAGGAGGCTGTTCTGACTGCCATAGATCACCATTAAATTGAAATGTATTTTATTTGTTCTGCTTGTGGTAGTGCCCTACAACAGTGAGCACCAGAGGAGGAGGAAAGAAAGGACCAATAAAACAACTGGCAAAACAGGATGATCTTTACAGTTGCATCTTTATTGTTCTCGCCTTTCCACTCCTTCATGTTCCCCAAAAAACCTCTATTGAAAACTTTGTGGATACCCGACAGCAGATTGTTGTGGATCAATATTGATACTCTCAGTAGTATTTTGGGAGGGGTTAAATAATATTTACATTTTAACTACAGTTTTCTGTTTTGTGGGTGGAGAATGTTCCTTTTTTTTGCTTTCTCTGAAATGCCCTTTGCTGTTCATTGTATGCTGAACACAACTGTAATTTGGGGTTCTGTCTTTGGCAGATGGTGTACTGTTCACTGACAGAATTCCAGAAAGCAGTATACCAGGCTGTGCTGGAGACAGAGGATGTAAGCTTAGTGTTACGAGCGAGAGAGCCTTGTAGCTGCAGCAGTGGACGTAAAAGGAAGAACTGTTGTTACAAAGTAAGAACTTCTACTGTCTAGATTTTAGAATGTGGTTATCCCGTTTTGAGCAGTAGATAAGTTTTCCTCAGAAGACTTCCTTATGACGGAGAGCTGGTGCAAATGGCTGCATGGTTGTAGGCCATGCTGTGGGCACAAATTTAATGCTCACCTCTTTCTTTTTGGGAAATCCCATCTGAAGGCATGGGATTGCATCGCAAGAAAAGTGAGATCAAGCAATTCAGGAGCACAGCAAAACCACTTTCCATGCCATGAGCTGGTGGCTGTAATATACACTGTACGTTCTAGATACGTTGGATAAATGGGTACACCTGTGACACAATTGACAGTGGCAAGCATACTGTTCCAGGATGTCCAGTATGTCAGACATACTGTTCCAGTGCAGATCAACTGGTCAGCATAGAAGCTGCAAACTAGAGGTATCTTGGACCCAGCAAACTGTTTGGATAGAGCACAATAAGCTGAAGTTGTGTTTGTTTTCCTTTGCCTTCACTGAAGGGAGAATTGTGATAGCAGCCAAGTTAAAACACAAGGAGAACTTCTTCGCTAAAGTGACGAGTCCTGCAGATTTCTTCCATCTTCTCTGAAGTTTTTTTAAAACAATTGATTAGTCTAGGTTGCTAGTTGTTTTGTCTGTATCTTTCAATAGACTGAGATTAATTTAAGTGTGGCTGATACACATTTAGCATATGCTTATGCTAAGCTCATGCTTAATTTTCCCTAATTTCCTTCTGGCATGCTTTGGTTTGCGTGTTTTTTTCCAAATCATGTAGTTTTATTCCACATCTTTCGTTGGAAATGATCTGTCAGTCTGTTCAAGCTGTAAGAATGAGTACATTACAGATAGAAATCAGAGAAGAAATATTCTCTTGTTTAATTATATGATGCAGTAGAGCAATCCATTCAAACTCATACTGAAACATTAGCTTGTTATACACACTAGAGAGTGTCCTGAATTGAAGCATGGTAGTGGGCTGGAAGGTATATAATCTTTTTTCTAGATGCAATTTCTTAATTCATTATCAAAAAAATAGTTCTGTAGGCAAAAGATTGTTGTCTTTACTAAATTTGTAGGTATTTTTTCATAGTCTATTAATGTTCTTTTGTTATACCCAAGAACAGTAACTGTTATCTACCCTTTCTTTCGAGGCAAAATGCTTCTGGTTTTACTCTGAGTCTTTATTTTAAGATATTACCTGTGGTGAGGATTTGCTAATGGCTTTTCATTAATATTAATGTTAGTTTTTTGCAGACTTCTGTTTCTCATGATTTCTTTTTTTGTAGAACAGATGATGTTTGGCAGGACTGTGGATGCTTAAGTGCTATTATGGACCGCAGTATTCTGAGTTAACCATGAAATCAAGTAACTTGAGGAGGAAAAAGAAAACCAAAATTGGTCATATCAGCCAGACATAACCAGAAAAAATAGTTATCTGATGCTATTGATGCAGGGAAAGCCTTACGGAATGTTTAAAATTATTTGAATTATATTACTTCAGATGCTCATAAAACTTCATAAATTTTTGCTGAAGAGTAAAGTTAGCAGTCATTGGTAAGAAGTCATTCAAACGTCTGGTTTCATTTACATTTAAATCAGTTGTAAAACTAGGTTATTTTTTGTCAACCAAGAACTACTTGGTAATCTTAGCAAGTTCTGCAGGTACCCTATTTGAAATATTTAACAAGCTGTGAACGTACCTGGGCTTTTTGTGATCTGCTCTGTTAATAGGATAATAAGCTGAGAAATAAACATGGTTTTCAGTTGTTTTATGCATCTCTTTGGAACCAGTTTTAATGCTACTTACAACCGGTAGTACAGTAAAGTAGTGTAGTAAATGTTAGAACAGCATTTGTTTTCATACATTTCTTTTTTTAAGAGAATTTTCATAATTTTTTCCTACTTTTTTTGGTAGGCAAATGCTCATGGTGAAACAATTAAGTCACTGCGTTTCAGTTACCTGACAATACTACAGAAAGTTGCAAATCATGCTGCACTGCTGCAGACGGACACTGCTAGTAAGCACCAGGTTAGTTTCAGAAATGCCTACAAAAGCAAAATTGTGGAAAATGATGGGAAAACTCTTGAGTGAAAATCATTGCAGATTTGAGTGTCGAAAAAAGGAAAATCGTTGCTGATTTGAGTGTTGAAAAACTGAAAATCATGGTCCAAGAAGCCTTGGAAAGCTCTAAAATAGAGAGTCATTTTCAGTGATTTCTAATAATGTTATTTTTCATTTTATGAAATGCTTTCATTAAAAGCTGAGACTTCGTGTTAGCAAAGAAATAATAATGAACATTTGGAATGTGATTTTTCATTAGAATTTTACATTCAGAGATGAGCTTCTCCAAAAGGGAGGGACACATTTTTGTAGAAATTGCTGAAGGAGAGAAGAGTGTGAGAAGTGCTGGTACACAAACTGTTGTGTAGTGTGCATCTTAAGCTCTTGAGGCTTGAGACTAGCAACTTGGGCAGTCCTAGAACAATCTTGGCCCAGAATCAGGATTTGTGGCCACGTCTTGCTACAATAACTGGAATCACTGATTTCAAATTTGAGCCCTTTTTATATGAACACAAAAGCCTCATACAGTAGATGTTTTATACAGCACTTCTGCGCTGAGCTGAGTAAAAATATGTGACTTTTTCTAGTTGAGTTACTTGAGAACTTGTTTCCCCCTGTTGAACTTTTTTTATGACCAACACTAATGTACCTCTAATATTTATGCCTATTCAGACTTCTTGCTTTTCTTTCAGGAAGCACATATCAAACGGGTATGCAACCAGGTATTTTCCAGTTTTCCAGATTTTGTACAATTAAGCAAAGACGCAGCCTTTGAAACAATTTCAGATCCAAAGTACAGTGGAAAAATGAAGGTAAATTTATTTTTTGTGAAAAAATCATCTGAATTTAAACCAGTGTACAAACAAGTCTTTTTAATCATTATTTTGATGGTACCACTCTAGAGGAGTTTTTGGATCAGGGTGCCACTCTGCAAATATGGTAACAAAGTAGTAGTAGAAACTTAATAGCTTCATTTAGTGATAGGCTCTGGGGTGACTTGTACATTCTGTGATTTTTGTGACCTCCGCTGTTACTTATTTGATGCCTTACTGTAGAAATCTGTGCTCTTCAGTCTTCACATACTTGCTAAAATTTATCTAAGAAAGAGCGAATGAATGGCTTGTCTTGATGGAAATGGATCTGTCTTTTAAGGAGAACTTGAATTTTGTGTTAATTCAGGATATGTGTCTTGGCACAGATGTAATATCCTGAAGTGTATGATGATAGCTCTGTGCTTGAAAGGAGGGATGCCTAATGCTAGGTTTACAGAGACTCTCTAGTTTAAGATCCTGTCCTTGTACTGCAAGCTTCATTTATCAGACTTCTGGACTAGCTTATGTAAACTCAAAGTTATTTTATTAGATTATAGAAGTTAACTATTTTTCAATGACAACTACTTGGCCCATTAAAAAAAAAAGTTCTCCTTTTAAAAATCTAATACAAACACTTAATATTCTTATGAAATGGTTAACTTCTGTAATCTAATAAATAAGTTTTTTTGAGTCCATTAAATTTTATTTTGGAATAGTTGTAATACCAAAAATTTTCACATGTTTCTGGTATGGTGGTGAGTTTTTTTGTTTGGTTTTTAATACTTGTGTAGGTTGCACTGGAGTTAATCTTCTGAAGGTAAATTGGATAAATTACGCTTTTTTGTTTGTTTTTGTTTGCTTTTAGAGAAGAAACCACTTTGGATGGTTTTGTTTTTTATATTCTGAGATCTAAGGCATTTAGAGGATTTTTCACGTCTTATCGTGGAAAAAGTGCACAGAAGAGTCATTATATGTTAGAACACAAAAGCTTTATGTTGTGTTCATACTCTATTTTTTAACATACTTATTGAGAAATAACAGAAAAAAATATACTGAAATGTTTTAAATAACCTTGTTCTACTTCAATAATGGAAATTTTCTGTTCTGTTAGTTACATATGTTCTATATATTAATTGAAGTTGTACTGTAACTTTCCTGTGATAATATGGAGCAAACAGTATTATTTGATCCATTTAATTAAAACTTAATCAGGAGTTTTCAGAAATTTGGCATAAATGATTCTTTTGTAAATGAACATATTTACAAAGGGAAATCATGTGGGGTTAATTTATTCCAGAGTAGGAAGAAAAAAGGAAAAGTAGATAGGGGTTTATTAATGAAGCTCATAAGCTAGGCAATTGCAGTTCTTTTGCAGAAATGCAGAAGTAGTGTACCTGCTAATATACTTTCTCTGCTCTAACCATGCGCAGGTAGAATGGGTGGGGAAACAGACCCTCAGTTTTTTTTTTTTTTCTATTAGCTGTGAGATGTGCCTAATGCCATCAGTAATGTTTCAATTGCTTAAATGCAATCATGAGGGAGTGAAATAAGAGTGTTTGTATCCTATATTGTGCAGGTGTCTTGGCTACACTTACCTATGACAGTCTGCAAGATGTGGAATTTACAGTGTGTTTTCCTGGGGTTTCTGTTCACAATTTAAGATTATAAGAAGGACCTGGAGAGAACAATCCCTGTAATCCAAATGTGCATATATAAGCATTACTCATACAGCTATGACTCCAGAATCACAGACGGGTTGAGGTTCAAAGGGACCTCTAGAGATCATCTAGTCCAATCCCCCTGCTCAAGCAGGGAAACCTAGAGCAGGTGGCACGGGGATCCCGGCGGGTTTGGAAAATCTCCAGATCTCCAGGAAAAAGATTCTTACTCATATAGAGATGGAACTTCCTGTATTTCAGCTTGTACGCATTACCCCTTGTCCTGTCACTGGCCACCACAGAGAAAAGAGTTTGGTCGCATCCTCCCTGCATTCTCCCCTCAGGTACTTGTTCATGTTGATCAGATCTCCTCTGAGTCTTCTCCAGGCTAAACAGGCCCAGCTCGCTTAGGCTTTCCTCATATGATAGATGCTTCAGTCCCTTCTTTGTTGCTCTACTACAGAGAGAAGTGGTACTACAGAATGAGGTGATTTTATCTTAAGCCATTTTCTGGAATTATCCCCTTACGCGTTTTGCAGTATAACTGAAAATACGTTTCAGAAGACTTTGCAGAAGAACCTGTAAACATTCTGTTGGAAAGTGAATTTTATGTCTAGGTTTTAACTTGAAATAGTTGACTGTACAAGAAATGACGTAGCAGGAGCGTGCTGTTGTGTGGGCAACTAGTATTCTTAGATCATGAAGTAGAAAAATAGAAAACTGTGGAATGTAAGTGATCCCATTCATTTGAAACACACAGATTGCAGAGCACAATTTGACCACACAAGAAGTATCAAGGACTTTTTTGCAAAAGAAGTGAGAGAAATGACAGTTACTGCAGATTATTTTCTCTTTATCATTTATGCATTGCCTAGTTTTTCTACATTTTTGTTAAAATGCAGACTAAGAGGGCTATTAAAAATCTGAACACTTGAAATAATAGCTCTCTCTTTTTTTTTTTTTTGAATTGCCCATACAATATTGTCACAAACAGTCATCTGTGGAATTTCAAAATACTATTTGTAATTAATGCAAGTCTCTTAGGAATAACTATACTGGATATTTTTTTTTTTTTCGCCTGACATATTGCCATTATTTTAGTAGAAGGATGCAAGTCTATGGGAGTAGACTTGCAAATGATTACAGCTTCACCAATAAATTTGACCATAACCCAGGAAGACATAGTTTTGACGTCTTAAGCATTTGTAGGCTGAAACGGATAGATGTGTACAAATAAGGTGTTCTCAGATGTGAGAGGTAAAACTTTTTTCGCAGTCAAGCAAATCACAGTAATGTGTAGTAAAGGGGAGCTGTGCATTTAAATTCATGTAAAAGTTACCAAAAAATACATTATTTTTGATTGAGTATGATCAACTATTTCTTTTTCAAAATAACTACTTTCAGAATATTACTCTGCTATGCAAGCATACAGTTTATTCAGTATAAAGCTATGCATTACTTCTCAGTGCTTGTCAAAGCTGTTTTTTATACTCCAGAATACCTAAAATCCCGGTGGGCGTGACACTGATCCATTTTGTTTAAACAAACTGGGTGGAATTGTTTGTGTTCTCCTATAGGGAATTAATTATTTGACCTACACTTACTACTCTAATAATAACAACAATAATACAGTAGCCACATTCTTCCCACTTTAAAAGCATGCTGCTGTCTTTTCCTCCATTTTTGTCTTAGTTTGTCTAATAAAATGAAAGTGTATTTACCTCTGGTTAAATTACCTGATGGGGGTTTTTTTACCCATAAAATTAATCCTGTTCTCTATTTTCTTATGCAGTTAAACAAGCCAAACTACCTTGTTTGTTCCTTACTTTTACTTGTAAGTGACTGGCTAGTATATAGAAAAGGGAATATGAGTAATAGAGAATTACTATTTTATATTCAAGCTATTATTACTCAGAACTGTGAAGTTAATGTAAACATTTCATATTACTTGGTTGTTCTAGATTTATTTTAGTGAAATCTGTATTGATTAACAGTTTATCACTGAATAAATAATTTCTAAAAATATTTATTGCCCAGTGGGAGAAAGCTACGGACATGGTACGGAAAATTCTTCTTTTCTCTTTTGTGTATAGCTTCTGCAAAGTACTCTAGTGCTGCCATTGCCAGATGTGGACATGCTTCTTTTGAAAATAACAGTATCACTATTATACACAAGGCTCTGGATTATTTGCTTCCCCACCAGAGGAACATTGTGTGTGGGCGGATTATTGGCATTTCAAGGTCTGCACAGAGTCTGGGAATCCGGGGCCTACTGTAAACAGAGCAACAAAAGAGAGTGGGAGCAGCAGGGGCATACATCTCACTGATTATTTTAAGAAGACAAGTTCCAAGAAGTTCTGAACTCAGATGTAGTACAACAAACTTAAATAGACTTTCCTATTTTGAGGGGAACTGTGCTCATTTGTTGAAGATTCAAAACTTGACCTAGCACATACGTAGCATTTTTTTGCAGACTTCTAGACCAAAATATTACTTACCTTTATTACCTGCAGTAGAGTTTGATGAAAAATGAGTAAGTCCATTTTTTTTCTGCTGCTTTTGACGTATTATGTTGCTAAAAGTGTTTTTGTAATGCCTGTATTTAGCTTTGCAATCAATTGCAGTGTGGTTTACTTAAAGGTTGAAAACATAATTAATTCTGCACGAGATGACTTCTTTTTTTCTGTGATTCATTTCCAGGTCCTTCAGCAGCTTTTAAATCACTTCAGAAAAAACAAGGATAAAGTACTACTTTTCTCCTTTTCCACCAAGGTGAGTTCTGTATGAGTTGTACTGGGTAACTGCAGCACTACGTTCTGAAATGTAAAGTACTGGGGATGTTAGCACCTGTCTACTATGCTTCCTTTCTCTCTATGCTGTTGAGAAGGGCAATGTGCAGCATTGTAGCTGGAAGTGTGTGTGCATTTCACTTTATGGACTTGTTTCTGGAGTTCCTTACTATGGAAAAATATATTTTCTGAAATGGTGCAAGCTGTAGTATGAGGTTATTAGAATATTTAGCATATCAATATTAAAGAAGTATTTTTTTTATGGCTTAAAGGAAGGCTGCAAGTTTAATATTTAAATGCAGTAAAGTGCTGATAGGTAGACCAAAAAATATTGGTAAGAATTAGTAAAATGCTTAGATTGTGTTTCATGTTGTTTAAAAACAGCCTGTGATCTAGTTGCTCCAATGTCTTTCACTCCCTCCCTCCGAAATCTGCCTGGGCATACCAGCTCCTTCCTCTGTGTTGGCTCGGGAACTCATTTACTGCGCTTCAAGCTGTTTTAACTTGCTAAGCTGGTGGGAAAACGGTCAAGTTGACTGTCAGTGTATTGAATTTGCTGAGCATCACTCAGACCTGGGACAAGCTGTCAAGGCTGGAGGAGAGATCAAGACTGCTTCAGACAAAAATTAATTACCTTAGGCTGCTGTAGAGAAAGATGGTTCAAAGATGATGATAGTAAAAGGGAGAAGACTTGGTTTTGGTACATGGTCTTTTAGAAAGAAACACAGACTATGGTTATGTTGAATTCAAAAAGATACTATAAAATACCTTGTTTTTCCCCCCCTCAGTTGCTTGATGTGCTGGAACAGTACTGCATGGCATCTGGTCTAGATTACCGAAGACTTGATGGAAATACAAAATCAGAAGATAGAATCAGGATTGTAAGAGAGTTCAATGGCACTCAAGAAATTAACATTTGCCTTGTATCAACGATGTAAGAAAAATTAACTTGTCTTTCTTTTATACTGCCTTTCTAGTGTTTAGAAAATAGGTTACTCTGTTTTTTTATTTGATTCGCTTGGTCAGGGATTGCTTACTTCCCTGAGAAGGAGAATTGTTCCTTTGTCTGATAGTAAACAGATTGACTCTGTGGCTTCAGACATCTTAAAATACCTGGAGACTTCCCTCTTCCCCTTCTCTGCTTTTGAGGACACCGGATCTGAAGCAAGTGAGTTTTCTGAATCCTAACTTGAAAATTCCAGTTTTTGTAGTACTTGACAGTACCTGACATAACATAGTGATCCCCAAAAAGCTTTTATTTTGCTAGAGATGGGCTCCATTTCTTCTACTGTGATAGCAGACCTAGTAAGTGGGCATGAATACAAAGCGCTATGTTGAACTGAAAAAATCTCTCGCGATGTTTTGTAATTTGTTAACTAGGTTAAATGACACGTGTTTAAGATATTTCAAATAATGTGAGATGACCACTGTATACTTCTAAAAATATGCTTCATCTGATTTGTCTATCAATTGATGCTGAATAGTCAATTTTTTGGAGTAGCACAATATGTTGACCTCTAATGAAAATATACTAACTGTTCTTGGATTTTCATTCTTGTTTATACCATATCTTCTGTTACATGCAGTTCGTTATCAGTCAAAGATAGAAAGGGAAGAGCAACAAATGAAATCTTTTCTTACCTGTACTGTTACTTCCTCCTCCTTTACTAAAAACATGCACACTGGAGGTAGGTAAGGGCAGATACCAGTCCATGCTAATTCCATTTAATTAGCAATAAGACATTGTCTTAAAGATCAATGCAAATGGAGCACATTAGACAAACTTTCTAGGTACTGGTGCACATGGTAAGGGTTATGAAGAGATTTGTGGTGCTGGTCATATATGCTTGTTTTACTGCTTGTGATCTCAGTGACTGTAGTATCTGTCCCTCAGCTTCACTAACACCTTCTTCAGGCTAAACAATTAATTGAAAACAGCAGGGAATTTCTGCATCTGTAGCATTAGAAAAACAGATTGATAGCTTACGCTTTTATCAGTCTAGTTTACTTTCAAAACCATAACCTTTTAAGTTCTTTTTTAAAATGAAGTTCAGTTAAACAAGAATAGATGTCCTCCTCTCTTTTTTTGGAAGAGCTTGCACTTGCAGAGGGGTGGTGAGTTTTCCATGCCTATAGATGGTGCTTGCCCTGGTTCTGTTGTTTGTAGTGTTTCTCATCTTATTGAGGAAGTAGAAGGAACAAACAACAAAACATGCTCAACATTAACCTTTGTTTGCTAAGAAAAGGTGAAATTCTTGGTGTATAATTCATCTCAACTAATAAAACGAGGTGTTTTTGCTTGTTTGATGTAAAGCAGTAGAACCAACTTTCATTTTGTAATCCTTTGGAAATCAAGAAGTGATCTATTATACTTCTTTGCAAAGATTCTGGTTTTGTTCTATTGAGATTTCAGACACGAAGACTTTGTAGTATCTTCTAATTTCTCAAAACGTAGTAAGTTGACAGAATTGGGTCATGCTTTTCTCTCTGTACTTGCAAAGTTTTTGGCTGACTGTTCTCTGCAATCATTTTATATGTGTTCTGAAAGTCCCATTACTCAGAGCTTTTTTTTTTTTTTTTTTTTTTTTTTTTTTTTCCTCTCTGAAAACACTCGCACGTTCTTTTGGCTGCAAAAATACATTCTGCAAAGGATGAATTCCCAGTGTAGTGGTTGTGAGCCTGCTATTTTATTCCTTGTGCACAGTTAACATACAATTCTAAACAAGTAGTATCAGACTATAAATTACTGCATTACAGTACAGTACAGACAGTGGTAATGACTGTAATGATTGTAAACTTGCAAGCTTCCTGTGTTGTATACTGTTTTTTTCCTTTGAACTGGCAAAATATGCCTTTTCTGCCTGGAATTGTTTATGTGTAACCCACAGACAAACTTTTTGGAAATGGACTTGGATTTTAATTGGTTGATGTGTTTTTGAGAAGTGATTTTTAAATAACAAAGCTTTAAAAAATACTAGTGAAATTGTATCTCTATAGCTTGACCCAGGTCTTGTATTTAATGTATTGATCACAGTTGTACAGATATCCATACTATTTGCAAAACTCTGGAAGCTGACAGAAAATATTTTTTTCTAGAGACCTTGTTAGTTCCATCACACCAGTACTTTTAAATCATGAATTTCAGTCTAGTTTTATGCAAAAATATGTGTAGACCTGTTCGAACTTTTAAGGTTCATGGGAAAAGAAACTTTCTGAGTTTTAGGATTTATTATTTTTTGATCGTACTTATAAACACTAATGCACACTAACAAATGGTAAAATAGCCACAGAAATTGCTAATGAGAAATGAGAATGTTGTGACTTGCAGCTCCGTTGATGCTGCTTAGTTTGTAGATGGAGTGCTGCATATACTGGAGTCTGGGCAGTCCTGTTATAAGATTCTGGGAGAAATAAGAGTGGCTAATATTCCTACCTTTAAAGCTAAACCAGTATTACTGTTTTGCCATACTCATGTTTTACCTGCAGTTTTTCTGAAGGAATTAATCTAAAGCCATTTCTTCTCAGTTTCATTTTCTTCTGTTCAGTGGGGTGCTTAGGTGATAAGGGTCACAGAAATTTGCAGGTAGATTTTATCATGGATGGTTACAGCATGCACTTCCATTTTACCTGCAGGATTCTCCACAGCAACTGTCCATTCCGTTGATGCCTGCCAGGATTCATGTAATTTGGATTCTGTGCAACTATGTTGCCAATAATTTTGAATGCATGTAATCTCATTCAAATAATAAAAAAGCGTACTCACTTCAGTAAATAGAATTAACTGAATTGGCTATTTCTATGCCATATGCATATTTCTATGCCATTTCATATGGCTATTTCTAATGCCATATTATTTTATAAATTATGAACACTGTGGTATTAAGTTGTCAGCTACATGATTTAAAAACAAGTCATTTATTTAACACAGTATGCAGTCTTAAAGCATGATATTTAGAAAATGATTACTTGTAACGTAAATGTTACAAAACCTTTAGGATAGAGTGTTCAATTTGAGCCATAGCAACTTATAAGGACCATCTTGCAATAATTTGGCTTAAGCTTCTGGCTAAAATGATATTTAAAATGGATGATATTCCTTACAAACTAACTACTGCCCGCCTTCTGTCCAAGAAGAGTATAGGACCATTATTTTTCTGTTCTGGAATATGTGAATTCTTTAGCATGCCTAAAAATACCATGAAGTAAATTTTTTATAAAGCTATAAATCCTCTTCAGTTATTAGTGTGTATTACTTTCACTAAGGTTTTGCAGTGAAACTTATTCATATTTTGGGTCCAAATTTTGCAATTTTTTTATGAGAAGTCCTTTAGAAAAGCATGCTGCCTTACTGCAGGGTTTATTTGAAGAAGGGAGGCTGAATTATGCCCTCACTAATAAGAAATACATCAAAATTCCAAAACACAGTAGTGTATTCTGAAAAATACAGAGATTTTAGTTCAGTATTTTGAACTTCAAGAATGCTCATCCTTCAGAAACCTTTGTTAATATTGGCAGGTTCCCACATCCTCTCCATTTCCAGATTAAACTAACCCAACACCACACCACACCTGGAAGGAAAAGGCTGCAACTACATTTATATTAAGGACTCCATGAAAAGGTGGTGAGGCTCCATTAACAGGTGGTGGAACTCCATAAGCTTTTAGTTTTTGCCTCCATTCATTCTTTTTCCTGCAAACTTTACCTTTCCCATTGCTTTAAACAAGCTTAGGAGAATACAAAGTAATCTATTCAAAAGAGGTGTTTGGTAAATTAAATTGGATTAACTTCAGTTTTCCAGTACCTCACTGAGAAAATTCCATGTTGAAACTACATGTGACAATATATATATAAAAAAAAAAGTTTTATTAGTTAAGAGTAGTACTATTTTACACGTGCTTCTGCAGAAGCTTTTGTATTTTTTGGAGGATTGTTGACTGAACCCTTTTTTTTTTGGTTTTGGTAAATGCTTGTTTTGCGACTCAATTAAAAAGTGGAATTTTCCTCACTTTGGTTCCTATCTAATGAGTCAGTTATGCACATGCCAAATTCTAAGTAACGGAGCAGTTTTGCTGGATTCAGCAACGGCATTAGTCAGCTATCTCAGGTTAAATATATGCTTAAATTCCTTGCTGGCTTGCATGTTTTATCTGAAAGCACTCCACAGCTGTTAAATGTTTATCATGATGTAACCTGGTAAGCTGACCTATCCATGCAACTCCTTCTCCCCAGCATGGCTTTCTTAACAATGAATTTTTTTTTTCGTGTAATGACCTTTGAGTGTTGCTCATATGCAGCTGTGAGCCAATTACACCTCTAATACTTGACTAATAAACCATAAGAATATACTTTTGACAGTTCTTTTTTCATTAAGAATAGATAGGAGATATTCTAGATGACTGTTTTAGTGCAAGATGTGTAACATTATTGTCAAAACCATGTCCTGGCTTTAGAAGTAGCAAAATTTAATGCAGATTCTTAGTTCTACTGTATCTTAGCTATGGTTTTCCTGTTGGCATCATACATGTATAATGTTAAATGTTAACTACAGCTAATTAGGGTTAATTGTAAAATGGTTATGAATTTCAGTCTACTCTGAGGGAATTGGTCCCTATAAGCCATTGTGGACGTGAAGTTGCAGACAGTTAATTTAGTAAAATAAGGTGATAGGAGCTGTTCCAAATGAATTCCATGTTTCTTTGGTGCCTTCTTGCTATTGAGGTGCAAAGACTGCATTTCACAGTAATGGTTATGTGAGAGATTGGTAGTTATTAATGCAATGGTAACACAAAGCCCACTGATTCAATTTTTCTGTTTTATTATGGTTGGGGAATGATATGCCAACATGGATATACCCTCATGCATTAAAAAAAAATATATACTAGCTTTTTTAGCTATTGGATAACTTTTTTTAATTTTAGGGCTGGTGGCCTTGGTCTCAATTTTGTTGGTGCTAATGTTGTTATATTGTTTGATCCAACCTGGAACCCAGCAAACGATCTTCAAGCTATCGACAGGTACATTCTCAAAATAGAGAACTTGGTCTGTGTTGTGTTCTTTTTGTTTTGATTCTGTGAATTTTTTTTTTCTTTTTTTCTTTGTGGCCCTTTCATAAGGGGGTTATAAAAATGCCAAGATGGATGGCATTTTTCCTGGATGGCAAAGTACATTATCACTGACCCTAATTAGAGTGTGGTGTTTCAAATTCCAGAATCCCTAAAGAAAAACATCCATGTGCTTTTCAATCTCACCCTCATGGAGATTAGCCTCTTTTCATCACTCACTTCCGAGTCTGACATTCTGCAGTATTTCCAGGAATCTGGATTTTTCTGGATTTTCTTTTGTTTTTTTTGACCATGTTGTTTCCTCAGTAAGCACAGACTTCTGAAAAGCTAAAGTAAAAGAATCATGGGAGCTTTCAAAATCCAGTTATTTGATACATTTTAATCAGCAAAAGCAAACTTGCTTTTTTTTTCCCATCCAACTCCATTTTAAGCCTGTTTCCGATTTCCAAAAGATGTTTATGTGCATCTATCCTGCCTCAGTAAGTCTGTCAGACATTTATATTGTTGAAGAACCTGTCGTTATAGAATCTTTGTGAGATTACATTTCTACACTGTTCTACTTCTTTGAATTTTCTGAAAGTAACCTATTAGGAGTTTAAGAGCCTAGTAATTTAAATTGGTTAACCCCTTTTCATTATCTGTTTTAAAGCACATAAACAGTTCTTTTAAAAAGTTGGGAAAGCACAGGCTGCCCCAAGCAATCCATGAGCTAACTCAGATACAATGCAAATAGGAGAATGTCTTATGCAAGACCAGATGTAGACATGGAGGAAAACAAACAAACAAAAATAATGGAAGATGTATTTTCTTGAGAGATGGGAGACAGGCCTTGTGATATCAAGAGATGAAAGCTTTTTCAGCTGCATAGGGCTGGGAAGAAAAATACAAAAGGATAAAAGGTAATGGAATGCTGAGAAAGCTTTTAAAAGTAAAAAAAATATTTTACTTATAAATGATTTAAAGTATTT
>WBNA01000339.1:181212-196991 GCA_013398345.1 Nothocercus nigrocapillus
AACTATACAAATGAACTCCTGAAGACCTAATGTCATCTGTCCTGTGTGAGAATTGAATTTATGCAAAATGTTTTGTCATATTGTGTTGTATTCTTACTGAAGGATGTATTTGATTTTAAAATCATTGTATTTTTTTATTAGCAGCAGACAATTTTCTGACCCTGTGAGTCAAAATCTAAAACAAAATTTAAATCTAAAATACATAGACCTAAATTAGCCATATATGTATTCTAAAAAGTAGTATTGTAAATATCATGAATAATTTGAAAAAGAGGTTAATTTTGCATAGCTGAAGTTTTCACCTTTCTTATATAATTCAAGAAGCAGTTGCTGTCTTGGAGATTCAGTGCTAGAGAAGTAGCAGTGAGCAGACCTACAAAATTATGCAATTCTTAGAAACAGTTACAAAAAAATATTCCAAGTCTGGTATCCATAAAATCTAAATTTTGACATTCCTCCTGCTCAAGTCAAATATACCAATTATGTAAGTATTTAAAATTTGCAGTCTTTGGAATGCAGCTAAACCTCCCTTACTTCAAGTATGTTTGCGTTCTGTCTGACAAGCTGACTATTTGCTTGTCCTCTTCCCTTCCACATGGAAGATTTTATTAGTCACTTCTGTTCAATTCACTTAGCAATAGTGCATGTGAACTAAAATATTCAGAGGCCAGGAGAAGTAATGACATGATTTCATTTAGTGCTTGCCAAGTAAGCATACAGTGCACCAAGGACTATGAAAAAATATCCAGAAAAAGTATTGAAGAAAGATAAGTAGTCAAAATATAGAGAGTGCCAGTAGTGGGTATAGTAGGTGCCTGATACGAGACAACAATGAAGTAGAAATATATCTTTTTTTTAAAATTCAGTCAAACCAATCCGGTTCATATTATACCACAATGGCAACATCTGCCAGGGAAATTAAAACAAAATATCCTCCCTTAGGAATTTTTGCCTGCTCCAACTAAAGCTGTGTATATAATGTGCATGCCAGGAAATTCTGACATGTTGTTGGAGCAAACACTTCTGAAGTCTCTTGTGTTGTTCTGTTTTAGCAACTTCACTGTGTCGTGGTTGGAAGTGAAAATGCCAAGCGGTATTTTGAAGCAGTGCAAGGATCAAAGGAACATCAAGGAGAGCTTTTTGGGATCCATAACCTTTTCAAACTTAGGACTCAGGGGTCCTGTCTTACAAAAGACATTCTGGAGGTGTGAAATTTTTCCTTTTCACTGTTGGATATTAGTTTTACTTTTTTCATTTCCTAATGAAATAGTTTTATGTTGTAATAATTTTGAATGGAGGCACTTTATAGAACAGAATGGTGAAACTTAGCAGTACCTGTCTGTGCAATGCCTTAGATGAACTAGGCCTGTTAACTTTTCAGTCTAATGTAAGTGATAAAAGTTTCCTTACATCAAAAACAAAAAACCCTCAAAGATATGTGGTTTATAATTTGTAAGAGCTTGCTAATGCATCTGTCTTCCTTTTAAAAAAAAAAGTCTGATTTGGGGGGATATTTTCAGATATTTTCAAGATATTCTCAACCTACTGCACACATGTCTTCTATTCATCTTCAGTGATAATTGTCTTTAAGCCTGAGTTCTTTTCACAGAATATTTTTTTTTGATCATGGTGATTTGATCATGGTGATTGTAACCTTTATATAGAATGTGTTGATGAGGAAATCTGCTTAACAAGATATATTCTGTATTACCATATTTTAAAAATGTTGCAGAGTGGATGTGGGTAACTAAGGCTTTTTGTGTTAGTCTTAGAAGGCTGCAATCCCAGATCAATAGAGTGTAGTGCAAAGTGGGCTTAAGTATATGTAATTATATGCAATTTATATGACTTGTATCTTGGAATTTATTACTGCCTTTCCCTCTCTTCATTTGTTATCTTGCCTACACAGGGAGGAGGCTGGGGAAAAGCCAGTGATCAGTGTCATGTGCTATAAGCATAGTAGTAAGAGTAATGTGAGAAAACAAAAAAATATTTTGGGGATCATCAGCTCAAAACTTCTCTGCTGAGATCTAAACTAAAAGCTGGCACGTACTGTAAACACTGGAGCAGGTATTCTGCTATTGAAAAAGAAAGTCTAAAAATGTGAAAACAGTATGTGCAGAAGATCCTCACACTTACACTGAATGTCATCTTTCTTGGTGGCTATGGGTTAGATCAGAAGAGTGATAAGTTTATTGCCTACATGTCAGTGTTGGTGTAGACTTTGGTGATTCTACGTCTGATGCTTACACCTCTGTGGAAAAGAAGACAGGTTCTTGGGGCTTGCTTTCATTAACTGAGAACACACAGTTACTGTTGTTCTGCAATATTCTTCATCCCTTTTAGAGGGAAGGGCGAGTAGAAGCAGGAGTTATGACAGCGACTACATGGCTAAAGGAAGAGACTTCTCCAGTCAGCCCAGAAAAGGTGAGGTGTATTTGAGACACAGAGTTGTGCCTAACAATTTCTCTTGCTCTGGTTGCTGCAATGTCAAATGTAGGGAGTACATTGTTAGGCTGGTAATGCTATTACCTTAGATGGCTCTTGACATCTTTTTTTTTTGTCTGCTTGTCATGCAGTCTGTATTTAAAATGCCCTGTCTGGCCCTCTGGTAATATGACATTCTTAAAAGCTTATAATACTTGGATATCATCGATCTGGATGACAATTAGTGACATGCTGTTATAGAGCAACATGTCTCTCTCTGAAGTATTGCTGAATAGCAGAAAATAGGGGTGTGGATGGGGCAAGTGGAGGTAGTTTTAGCAGTGGGCAACTTGTATTTTCTCAAATGCATAATAAAGCTTTTTAATACTATTTTCATGATTGTTCTTTCAAACATTTTCATGTAATTTCTACTTAATTTGCTTTGTATTTTTTTTTGTCTGTGTTGTGTTACTATTTTCTATGCTTTTGGAAAACACACAGTGAAAATACACATTCTTAGACTGCTTCAGAGTTAGGTTTGCTTCATATGTACCATATGTTTTAAATAATGTGCTTTGTATTTGGTATCTAACTTCAGTGTAAATTATTTTTCTTGTTTTAGTATGTACATCCAGCCTGTGAAGATGATAGAGATCCGCCAAATATTAAGACACAATTAAAGAAAGAAGGATTTGATTTTTATGATGATTTTAGTGATGATGATATCCTGGAAATTTCTAGGGAAAAAAATGACAGGAGGAAACCTTACACGGCAAATAATTCAATGATAGCACAGGGACAGCTTTCCTTAATGCAGTGTGGCTTCTCTAAATTGTTGCAGAGAGAAGTCGATACTACCAAAGAGAGTGGTAATATTGATGATGCTCATTATTCAAGTTCTCAGGGTGAGGCTGCAAAAACAAATGTAAATAACAAGAGTAGTGATTCTCACAAGTACCAAGGCCATATCCATGCTTTGGAGCATGGAAAAAGGACTAAGTCACCAAATGGAACTGATAAACAGGGTGCACATAGTGTGGGTACAGCCTCAAACTGGCTGGTTTTATCAAACTCTGAGGAAGAAGGAGACAGGGAGAGTCAAGATCAGTGCCTTTCAAAGCAAAGTGATGTGGTCATGGAAACAGAAAGCAGTTCTGATGAGAATGATGATGTCATCTTTCCTACCCAAGATCCATCTCGACAAGAACCTGTGCTAACTAAAAATATTGAAATATATACACCAGCATCTGAAAATCTTGAGAAGTCAGCAAAAAAAAAAGATGGGTTCACCTCTGAGGAAAACAGTAAGCAGTCTGGTTTTGGTAGTACTAGGTCAGCTTTGAGCAGAATCATTACTATGGAAGACATTAATACCACAAGAGATTTGAAGGGGGCAAGTGACATTAGTGATGAGTCTGATGATATTGAAGTTCCTCATAATTCAGAATCTGAAAAGTTACAAACTTGCAGCTCTCCAAAATTGAAAAAAAGACATGACCTTAAAAAAGAACTCAGAAACTTTTCCAAAACTCTACTGCAAAGAAGGAAGCACAATAAACGAGAAAGGAAAAGTGATTCTCAGAATATAGATGAATTTTCATCCTCAGAAGATAACTTACCAGTTGAGAAAATTAATGTCAAAAAGCAAAGCTTTAAGTGTAAAGGCAAGAGAGTTCAGTTTGCGTCTGAAGTGCCCCATCATACTAAGGATATCTCTGCTGCACAAATAAAGCCTGGAAATTTTTCTGTACCTAGAAGTACCGCAGAAGTTGACAATCGGGATCAAAGACTGGGATCAATGGACATATATTTAGGTAGTTAGTCATTTCATTTCCTTTTTATTTTTTTTTTGTGGTCTCATCTAAACTAATAACTAATTTGTAACTCTTGGCAAGTTTTAAGATCTTTGTTTTATATATCTTCTTGTTACACAATATAAATTAGTATTCCTTTAAGTTACTTAGCAATGTCTTTCTTTTTTCTTACCTGCTAGTCTTCTGTCTTCTCTTGAAATCCTGACAGAACTGATTTCAGGAAAACCTTTTAAAAACTTACAGTGTGCTTTTTCAGTTCAACTGTGTATTTCCAGGTTTTGGAATGACCATCAGTTTTGGTTATATTCTCTCTCAATGTATCAGATGGTGTTCAAGAAGTGGCTTACATTCATTCAAATCAGAATGTGGTTGGATCCAGCAAGGCTGAGAATCGTTTGAGTCGGTGGGCAGTACGAGATGTCTTTGAGTTGAAGCAGTTTTCCCAGCTCCCTGCTAATGTAGCAGTCTGCAGTGCCCAGGTAAAGATAAATGTTTGAGAAATGTTGTTTTTGCTCTATTTTTTTTCTCATTTTTCATCTTAAAAAAAAAAAAAACCCTAACAAACAAACTTGTTTTTCTGTTAATGGCCACTATGAATGAGCTAAAGCCACAAAGGATGGGAGGAGGAAGGGGCTCAAATGGAAGTCTAATAAATTACCGTATTTACTTTTACATTAGTCAGTTCTGAAAGAGTAGTTGAGCAGCAGGGCACTCTCTATGAGTAGATTTGTTTTGGTTTGATTTTGTTCTGTGGGATTCTTTCAGGAGGGGAGGGGGATGGAGAGAGAAATGCTACAGGTAAAGTTTGAGCATTTAAATTAAAATTCTGTAGTATGTTTTTCTCAAAACTTGAAAAGTCTTCATTTTGTCTTCAATCTCGTTAACAGAAATTGAGCTGCCGGAGTGCATGATGGAATCTCTGTGGCATAGACTGTCAAACATAAATCATTTCACAGTGTGTGTGTGTGTGTGTGTGTGTATGTATATAAGTGTAAACATATAGTTACTGCAATGCATTAAGTGGGCCATTATAGCCCATACTCAAAGATTACAACTCAAAACTAGAATTGGGAATGTTGATTTGCAGCGACAGGTATATTTTTTGTGCATTTATCGTTTTTTTGGAATACATACAAGCCTGGAATTAACTCAGGTACAGCTTCAAGGTTTTTGTTCTTATGGTGTAGTGGTTTTAATCTAGTTTAAATATGTGGACTCTTCATTTTTGGTTGCCATATAATAGTCATTTGTGATCTCCTAGGCTGATTCTTAAGTTAGACCACAGCATAGAAAAAGTAATCAGGGAATGTGCAAGTGGTTTTTCACAAATATTTTAGCAACCACCACTGAAGTCATCGGTGTAAGACCATGCCACTCGGGAGTGTTGAGCTTCCACAATGACTAAAAGGGCCTTCCAGGGTTGTTGTTGTACCGTAATTAATTGAACCGTTAGCAAGAATGCCAAAGAATTTTTACACTAGGAAGATCAAACCAGGCCAACACAGTGAAAAGTGAGGCCTTGTCAATTCTAACACATTTGCATTAGAATATCCCTTCTTAACAGGATATTAGGTCAAAAATACTCAACTTTAGAAGGATACTTACTTACTGGCAATGACAGACAAGGCTAACAAAATTAAATAAAAATGAAAGAAGAATTTTGAAAATAGTGCTGCAGAGAAAAGTCTGATTCCCTGTCTCCAAAACTAGCTTGTGGGACTTAAGTAGTATTTATTCATGTAATTTTTGTCTCATTTCTTAAAGTCTGTCTGACTGCAAACATGACCCTGTGCCACATGCTCTAGGTGTCCCTGCTGGAGCAGAGGAGTTGGACTAGATGATCTCTAGAGGTCCCTTCCAGCCTCAACCATTCTGCGATATGATTTTTATGTTATGCTACATATAACATTCTCTCGACTGTGTTTTCTGTTTATATGTTTTCTTCCCTCAGAAGCACCAGCAGTTTTATATTCTCTTAGAGATCTAAGTAGGCAGGAAAATCGTAGAAAAGGCTGCCTGTTAATTTCAGTTCCTGTTCTTACTTTTACATGGAAATATTAAGCTAGAAATAATCACTAGATGGCTGCCTGTTTTAAATGAGGAAATCTTGAGTTTTATGTCCTCTGCTAAAGAGCTGACAGAACCTCACAGAAAACTTCGAAAAATGATCTACTTAGAATGTTACTGCTATTATTTTCCTTGCTTTTTTATTTTATCTTTATTACAAGAGACATAATGTAAAAAGTAGGATCATTGTTACTCTTCTGATTATCAGCTTTTGTAGGTCATTATTCACTTGCTTAAGGTACGCTATTCCTGGTCAGTGAGATTCATTGTGTTATCAAGAAACTGCGAATTTCAAAAGAGGTATAATCAACATATTACATCATATGCAATATTAAAAATATACCTGATAGTTAAAAATTTCTTCTATAAATTTATAACATTCCAGAACTTAATAACACCTTTTTATATCCCTAAAATATTTAAGTTCTGGAATGTTATTTGCAACCTGATATGTCTTGAGAGAAAAACATAATTTTTGCCAGACAAGTGATTTTTCTCATTGATTTCATTTTATAGCATCATAATTCTGACAGGTTGTCTTCAACTGTTGATGTGCAACTGTTTCTGTTCTCTCTCTGTCTCTGCCTCCACTCTGCTTTCATGGTCTCATTCATAGTCATATGTAAATTGCGTTGTAGCTTTATTTGATAGCTTTGTGAAATTTCCCGGACAGTGCTCTGATAGCATATTTTCTGTATGCCATGTTTTCAGGATTTTGTAAATGGACTGTCTAAATAGGAATGGTCAAAAAGAAGATCTTTTCCTTTTAGTTCATAAGTGGATCTGCTTGGACCAAGAGTAATATATCTTTAAATGTATCTTTTGAGAAATTGATATCCTCAGATGAGTGTGTATTCAGTTGAAGTGGCTGAGTTTTAAGTTGGGAAAATACTGTTTTTTCTACAAGTCTTCGTTGAAGATTAAGTAGAACATTTTTTGTTTCTACTTGTATATGAATGTAGACTGAGAAGAGATTTAGACAGCATTATGAATTAACCACAAATAGTAATGTCAGATCAGTGTAGATTTTGGGTAGAAAGGACAGAAGAACAGAACATATTATTGTATGGTAATCTGCCGCCGAATCAGCCATTATCTCCTGCCGCTTTTTTTCTAGAAAGACTTAGGTGGAAAGAACATTAAACTTCCATAGTTGGAAGTACTTACGAGCCTTAATCAATTGAAGGTCAGTCGTTTTTGTTCTGTGCAGAGATGTGGCAGACAACTGTTCCTGGAGATATTTTGGAGATACAGATTATCCTGCGTTACTGACTAATAGTACATCTCAGTCAACCTCTCCTCTGAAGACATTCTGTGTAGTTATAAAAATGTGTTGAACCTTGATGTTTTGGAAAGAAGTCAAGTAATGCCTTAAGCAACAAAGATTTTTGGCTCTTTGTAACCTTTCATAGCAAATTGCAAGTGTGGAGGCAAAAATATGGCCATTTGTAACCTTTCATAACAAGTTGCAACACAGAGGCAAAAATACCGTTCCGTCGCAGTGCTGTGTATGAGAATCACGCCAGGTGTCAGTATTGCGAACACCTAAAGCCAGGAAGTGCGTGCTACTTAGCGCAGTACACAGCTACCCCATGAAGAACTATCCAGAGCTCACCCCTGCTGCCTCCTTATTCATGCGATTGTAAAATACGCTTTGTCTGATACCCCAGAGAAGGTTAGTCTTGAAAGGGGCTTTCTGGTCTTTTGTGAAGGTTTGAGTGAAGAAGATTATATTAAAAAATACATCCATTGTAATAAATGACTCTTCCCTGCATTTTGTGTTGTTTTCACGCTGATGTAGTTATTACATTGAGTCATATTTTTTCTGCATCTTTATTTTAGTTCAAGTACTCGGCGCTTGTGTGAAAATATGCTGTTATAAATTGATAGCTGTTTCATGAAACTAATAGAAGGTTATCACCACTTGTTAGAAAAACTTCTTTGCTTTGTTTTTTGGCTGGTTTGGTAGCTGAAGAAAGGAGAACATTCAAAATAAAAGTTCTGAAAGAGGAAAGCATGCAGTAACCCTCTAGACTCAACAGGGTAGCCTTCTAAAGCTGCAGTAAAACTTCAAGGGAAGAAAAGGACAGTAATTTCAGGTGTTGCATAAAGTCATGATACACATTTATACAATACTTAAAAAAAATCTTCTAGCATTATAAGTTTTGGGAAAAAAGAAAGTGTTAACATTTTCTGTAAGATCTTAGTCACCTGCTAAGTATTTTCAGTCATTTGTTTTTGTTTTTTTTTTTTCTTGGTGGCTACAATTACAAAGCAGCTTTTTGTTTGTTTGGTTTGGTTTGTTTTTTTTTTTGTGCAAGAGTTTATGACTTATTTTGATTTTTGGGTAACTTTCATTGTCATTTGTAAAGATTTTCTTAGCTTAAGTCTGGAAGAGGCCTTTTTTAGTTTCTACAAAGCTGAATTTGTGAAGTATTTTTCCAATAGGGATCTTGTTGCAGGGGTTGGAGCATGAAGGGAGGTTGGAGAAGGCTTGGAGACTTCACAGAAAAGATGAAAAATGGGAACAGGACATCCCAAAGCTGGTGACATCCTACAGTAGAGTTCATTTATTCTTCTTAATACCTGGAAATGTATTAGCCACAAGACCTGTACCTATTCAAAGTGTGTTCTTTTTTTTTTTTTTTTTAAGCCAACTGCGTGTTTTTAACTTAAGTTTACTTAAAGTTTTACTGAAAAGAAACGTACAAAGACAGTCATTCAATTGAGGATTAATCACTATGGCAACAGAAATGTGGTGACTGAAAAGGGGGAGGATATATTCTCCCCTCAGCTTCCTGCCAGCTGTCATATTCAACCTCTGCAGCATGAGTTCTGGCCAAAATATAGACTGTGACGAGCTCTAAGAAATGATATCTGTATTTTTATAATTTGGTACAAGAATCACACAATAAAAGAAAACTTAATCCTCTGAATTGGATGACAGACACTTGGCACTCTTGCCAGTGTTTGGCAGAGAAATAATTGGATGCTTTGTAGTAAAACCTGGATTAATGGTAAACCCTTCTTTATGTTATTGCAATGTGGTGTAAATGAGCGAAGTAAGCATGCTGTCAGCCAAAGAAAAAATGTGCCTTTTTATCTCCAGTGCAGGTTAAGTGCTGTTGATAATATTGTAAATACAAAAGTTCTGTTATTAGAACTTCTCTTTATAGTATTTATATTAAATTGACGTTTTGTAGATTATTTAAGCAAAGACTTTTGATCAGTTATAGTAACTCTAATTGCAGTGTGTTTGCACAGCTTTTGGGTTTAGCAAGCTTAGAGAGTTGTTTACAGTGAGTAGACTTTTGGGAGATAACATTCCATTCTCCTTGTTCTTTTGGGGATGGAGAAGCTATTCAGCTTTGATATAATTGTTCCCAAATGATCGGACTGTAATGCTGCTTTATTGAGTTTACTATTTCAGCTTACAAAAGAATTAACCATTTCAGGATATCGTTCACTTTTTTTTTTCTTTCTTTTTTTTCTTTTTTAGTGCAGTGAGTTGTTTATATGTGGTATTTTGTGAAGCACATAGTTAGATTTTCTTTATGGTGTAACTACCTGGATTTTAGTTTAATTCTATTTGATGGAGAGGTCAGGAGACTGTAGAAGATAGGTGCCAGTCTATAGACTTCTGATAGAATAAACAATTGCCTGTATTTTTGAATTCAAACAGACTGATTGTCTCATTTTCAACAGTATGATAACTATGTTGATTTATATCCAAGTTCTTGGAGCAGAAAAATGATGTATTACTTTTATGAATTCATTTTGTTAAAAAGTCAAATGATGGCATGAAAATGCTTCTGAAAAATTCTTATTCTGTTGCAAAATTGGAGAAGAGAGAGTGCGACTCAGAAGGTAATGCAAAACAGGAGAAACTCATCCTCAGTTGACCTAACAGTCTGCTCTCCACTGTTACAGCAGTTTTTCCATGGCCTCCGTTGAACAAGTAGAAACTGAGAGAGATGACAAACAGGAGAAAATATGACTTAGGATGAGTTTAACTGTGTTTTTGTAGCTTGAAGAATATTCTAGCTCTTGTTCTGCTGTCATATTACCAGATACTAGATTATTGTCACTGTATCAATAGTCGACATCCTGAATAGCTTTGTCTAGTTCAGCAACTGCAGAAATAAATAGCAGTTTTCCCAGAGCAGTTGAAATTTAAAGGTAGCTTCCTTTTCCAAGGCAGCTAAGGTGGTGAATATTGTCTTCACAATTACATCTGATTCTTATTCTGCTGTCCTATTTTATTTGAGCAATAGGCCAGTTAAGGCTGAGGGAGACAACATTTCTCTAAGTTCAAATTCTAAGGGGAGTTTTTTTTTGACTTACTTAAGAACCAACTGAAAATAGATGTTTTCTGATTATGTAGATAGCTGTTATATGTTCTTGACTGTATGGTCTTTATTTTTAAAGCAAGAAGAACTGGTATTTAGCCATCTCTGCTGATAAAAAGAAGGAAAATTTATCGCAGTTTTATGTGAATGCCATAGAGAATTGCATAAGTTTTTTTATTTTTTGCTTGCAAGTGAGTTTTAAAAGGAAACTGTTATTGCCTTTACTGCCTTTCCTGCTTTTGGGTGGCTTAGGTGGCTGTGAGGAAGCTACAGGCTTGAGTGCGCCTTTCTTGTTTGTTCTAGAAATGAAAACAAACAATGAAACTGTGCAAACAGAAAGCATCCCACGTAACTGGCAGCAGTGGTTTCATGCATACTTGCAGAGAAAAGACAGTTAACACAGTTACAGCTTCAAGTGAGGGAAACCAGAGAGAAGAACTGGTGACTAGAAATCTGTATCTGGCCCACAGTGATACTTTGGGTAGTCTAGGCCATGAGAGAGAGGAGGAAACTCAGTACAGTTAAGGCTGAGGAGTCATTAGGCAAACAGGCTTAAAACTTGGGATTCAGGCTTTTCAAGGAAATTCACTATCCTGTATACCTGATGGGTTGAGGAATTTCCACAGAATTGAGACAGCTTTAGAAAACCAAGTGTCGTCCTTGGATATCGTCTCAAGTATTGTCTTCATTTAGTCATCCCACATTCATGTGTTCATTTGGTCTGCTGTTTTTTTTAGGTTTTTGAAGACCAGAAATTGCATAATGTTTACTGCAAATATATACCATATTCAGTATAATTAATATTTTGATAGAGACAAGCATATTTTATATTTGTCTCAAGAGTTTTAGCTCTGCATCATAAAAATTTCAGAAGACTAATTAGAAGATGTGCTATTTAATATATAAGAGATGTTTTAACACAGTCCTTTATTTTAAAGGTATATTGTTTGGCAGGTATCCTTTTGGTTTCCTATACTGTGATTTTAGTTGTTATTCAGAATGATTGGGCCACGGTCTTGTATTTGAAAATCCTATGCATATTTGGTTTTGAAAGCAAGAGAAAATTACGCAGTTGCTGATATAGTGTTGGGTGAAATTTTATTTTCAGGGGAAAGAATTCCTGTTGCCATTTACACGATTTTTTTTTTTTTGATTATTTTTCCCCTTTCTCTGTTAAATTGATTAACTTTTGTTTTTTCAGTAGCTATGTGGCTGAGCCATAAAGCAGCAAGACTTGCTATTTGGCAAAAGATTTAGATGGTGCTTTTTTTTGTTGTTCGTTTTATTGTGGTTTTTTACCCTTTTTTTTTTTTTTAGTAAAGCACTTTTTCTTGCCAGCCCTGAGATATATGTTTATGGACCAATAACCCATTTATTTCCAGTGTAGCATTAATGATTTGAAAAACAATATAGCAGTATCTATTATTATTAAAATGTTCTTCTTTCAAAAAGTTCAGCAACACAGTTACTAACTTCAGGATATTAATTTACTGTAGTGCAAGTTAGGTAAAGATAAAAGTGCTCAGCCAAATGCACAGCTTACTACTTATGACTTGGTTTTGGTCATAAAACTTAGCAGTTCATAAAGAGCCTTCCATTAAGTTATAAGAAAAGACTGTTAAGTATGCTACTACTCATACCGCAAGAACACTAGTCACATTATTTTAAACACTGATTATTTATTTATTTATTTATTTAATCTCCTAGGCCTTGTTCTGTTTCTCCTGTAAATGTTTGTGGCACTGTAGAGGCACATCATGTGGTCTCTTAATCAAGGAATGAGAAGAGCATGGAGCTGTATGGAGGATCGATCATTTTCTATTACTTTAATTCATATTTTGCAGGAATGCCTTATGCATATGATGTACAGGATGATTCAGAGGAATAAGGCCAGTGTTTTAATGTAAATATGTGTTTTGATGTAGGAGGAGTTATCAAGTGTTGTGTAGAGTGAATGGCAGACAAAGCTCCTGATAGAGAAGCAGAAAATAGAAAGTTGTTGGAAGGAAGATGTGGTCAAGAAGGAGACTTGAATCAGTAAGTTATAAGGCAACCACTGAAAGGGAGATTCAGAAAGAAGTAATGCAGGAGAGGGAAGTTATTGGAGTAGCCTTAGAGTAATAAGTCAAATGGTGAAAGAAAACACAGTAATAAAATGCTGGAATGTAGACAGAGATTTTCACTTAAACAGTAGCCCTCGTAGAAAGATACAGGGCCTCATCTGGGTGTCACTCAGAGTAATGGACTTCAGATTGGACCTTTAAAGAACACCTTAAGAAAAACTGAAATAAGTATTTTTGTTTGACTCACAAAGGTTTATTATAGAATCCAATATATCTATTTAGGTATAGGGGTATGTGTGTGTGTATATATATTTAGGTGTATATAGCCTGTATATATCCATATATGTATATACACACACACACACACACACACATATATATGGGGGAGAGTTGCTTTAAATCTTCAGACTTTCAGGAATACTCACAAATTCAGTGGAGCCAGTTGTGCTTCAGCCTAACTGGGCACCGTTTAACTGATTGGCTTTAGTCCAGACAACTGAGATGAGCTGTTTAAGAGTAATTCTCTGTGGCCTTGAGCTTTTGCTAGTATTTGCTCTTATAGCTCTTGGGGTAACTGTTTATAGTAACTTTTTCTACATTTTGGAATAAGCTTTCAGCAGTTTATTTGGGCAGAAGAGGAGGAGCTACATGTTTGTGTATATATATATATATGGTGGTATATTTCTGTTGTTTTGGGTTTGCCCGTGTTGGTCAATGTACTTTGAAGTTTTGTACTTGCAGTTTGTAGGTTTATTTATAATTAGTATTTTTACAGTAATCCTGATTCTTTGCAAAGAAAAGCAATTTTACGGCTTTCAGTGTGTTTACAAGATTTGGCTTTTTCCCAAAGAGAGAGATTTTTATCTTCTATGTTTGAACAGACGTATAAACCAAAGTATTGCTGCTTTATATACTTTGGTTTTGTTTATTAAGAGGTAGATGGATGCACATGTATGGGAGTTTTAAATACTTCTAGGACAGACATTGACATGGTTAGGCTTGAATTCTGTGCAAGAGGTGGTTACATGACATAAATTATACGGCATTCACATTACTCCATTACTCACATTGACTCTGAAAGCTATAAATAATATTCATTCCAAAACTTTAATCAAAAATAGCTTTTTTTAAAAGCAATATTTTTTTCTTTTAAAATACATTTTCCGAGTAAAGTTTTGTATTATCCTTGTATATCCAAAAAAGAATAATTGTAAATATTTAAAATGTATACAGAATGAGCAGGATAACTGTAGAATATTTATGTATGCCACAGATAACATCTGCTAATCCCTAAGCTTGTTACTATCATCGTATCGTTCCAGTTGGGAGATCGAGAGCTTGTGCATCTTAAACGAGGCTTTGATTTCAGATTGTGTAGTCTATATATTAATAGTACAGTGAAATTTTAATGTTTAGAGTTACACATTTATCTTACAGAAGTGAAAATATATGTCTGTGGGTCCCATAGTATTAACATCTCTGTTGTATGCTAGTTTGAAGTTACTTGCTGAAGTAGTGGATTGAGAACAGATGCGAGATTCTAAAGTTCAAGAATATTGTGCACAGCTCATGGAAATTAGGAAGTGGACATGGATCAAATAGAAACACACTGGGAGAAATGCTGTAGATCAAAAAACAAAGTCTGAATGAATGTCAGATGACAAGGTGTGAGCACAGTTTATGTTTTCATCTCTTCATTATTGTTAATAGGAGGACAGACGACATTACTAAGTAGTTATTCTTTCCCTTCATCTCATTTAGAAAGACAAAAAGCAAACACTCAATGTTCCTTTTTTATTTCTCTCTGTTTTCCTCATGCACATTCTTTAATTTTTGTATCCCTGTTGTCTTTCCTCTTGGGAAACAAGGTTTATGAGAATTTAAGAGAATATTTAAAGAAACAGCTTTAAAGTGTGAGTAGGATCATATTTTTGTCTAGGAAGCTTACTGTTAATAAATGAGGTGTTAGACTGGTAACTGTAATTTTTGTTTGATTAAAACATCAGTTTCTTATGGCCACTATAATTATATTGGTATGACATATTTAAGAAACATCACATTTAAATTCTAGCCTATTTTGATGATATCAATATTACAAAGAGTTGAAGTTTGTTATTTTTGTTCTTTTATAGGTAAGCATTGTAATATATCTTTCAAAAGCATCTTTGTAACCCTGATTAAATATTCATGTTTGTGATTGTGGTATTAGCAACTCATATATTAGCATATTAGAAAAAATGTTCTAACTGTATTTTTGAATAATATTGTGATTACTTGTGAATTTCAAGTATTTTGTGAATCCAGGAAAATATAATATTGTTATTAAGTGTAACCTGTTGGCAGAGACTTTTTTCTATATTACAGTAATACTTGGAGCGTCTAACTGACATTTAAGTCCTGTTGCATAACATGAAGTATTTGCATACTCACATGTTAATGCTTTATAGAGCTTTATGATCTTTCATTTATCTTCAAAACTAAGCTGTATTTTGGAAGTAAAAATATCCCATGTTACACATGAGGTACTAGCACTCCCCTTCATTGTTTCAGGAAGTTTGTTTCCAAACAGTGAATTTATACTGGAGCTCTGAATCTGCATCTTAGCACCCAAACCACTGAGCCCTAGCTGAGAATGGCAGTAGTAGTCATTATAGAACTCATCATTATGTCAAAAAAAAAAAAAATTTTTTTTGTATCTCTTTTTACTAGGAAAATGAAGACAGCCCAGAAGATGAGATAGCGGGGAAGAACAGTAGTACAAGAGAAGATACGTTGGTGAACAGCAAGCAACAGGGCCTGTTTGTTACGCATCCTGTAACCCAGAAAAACAAAAAAATACACAAAATAGGCTCAACCACCTTCTTGTTTGGAAGGACACCGAAAGAAGTCCGCAGGTAAGACTGTCATGGTGAGATAGAAGTAAAATTTTAAACTTAAAAAGAACTTTCCTTTGAGAAGTTGCTCTTTATTCTTTTTTTTGTCTTTGTGCTTTAACCATGTTGATTTAATATGTCATGCATTGCATAGCTGTGCAGATGCTATCACCATGGGATTCATGG
>WBNA01000339.1:197141-210802 GCA_013398345.1 Nothocercus nigrocapillus
GCTCAATATTTATTTTAAGATTTCTTTTAATGTGTCATTCTTCTGCTTGTGTCTTTGGAAGGGTGATTATCTTTCAGTCTTCTCATGTTTTTCCCTTTTCCCACGCTATTGCTATGATTACTATCTAAAAGCTGAATTGCAGTGGTATATAGATAGAAATGCAGTAGCAGAATGATATGTAGAAACAGAAAGGAAAGGTTGCTGCTAACTTTTGTTTGGTCTTGGGACTACGGAATTACTAGATATGAGATCTGATGTCTAAGTAATATCTGTAAGTTTTCAGAATCTGTCATGTGAGCTAGCTGGCTTTAACTGCCAAAACTATTACTGAAGTGCTGGAGTTATTTACTCTTACAAACGTTGTAAATTCTGAACATTCAAAGAGCAGGTAGAGGAGAATCCTTCATGCTAAGATTTTTCAAAAATATAAGCACAGCTATCGGTAATGATTTATCGAGATAGTTTTCAAAGGTAGTGAAGTGACAGAGAATGTTATTACAGGAACTTAAAGCCATGTGTAACAAAAGGTTTAACCACATTCAAATTAAGTGCTGTTAAGCGTTAAGCAAATCAATTCGCTTTCAGGTACAACTCAGGCTGCGTAGTGCATCTGGGCTCCCTGCACAGTGAGTGTGAGTCATTCGGTGGCTCAGGCTAGGTAGGCTGTTGCAGTTGGAGAGTTGGATGAGACGCTGTCTGCAGTTTGCCACGCTCAGTAAGGATGCTTGGAGCTTCATGCCCTGTGTCTGGGAGGGGAACATCAACCCACCTCCCTCTCCTGATTACCTGTGCCCCCAGAGTATGAGTTATCCTCAGGGTGGTCTCCTCCTTGACTTGGAGCTTGGCCTTTTGGTGGAAAACAAACATTCCATAGATAACTTGATGGGCAGAATGGACAATCCCTGCTTGCTGAGACTTTGTTTATCCAGTCTATTTTAAAAAGTTCTTAAAAGGAGTTTGAGAAACTACTACTACTTTTCCCCGAAAAACACTCTATCATCCATCTGTATGCCTCTTTCAGTAGCTAAATACCTTCTGAAATCTGGGCCTTTGTCAAATAATCTTTGGTTACACTGAGAGTCAGTGAATCTTCAGCTCTTAAACTGAGGAAACCACACTAGAATTTGGGGTTTATAAGTCACTTTAGCTCTTCTAAAACCAATAGTTACTCTTTTTTCTTTTTGCTAATAAAACAAATACTGCTTCTAAAGGAAATTACTCTTAGTGATTGCTTTTTGGCGTATAGGAGGTTAATTAACTGAGTTACTGCAAGCCTTTTTTGTTCTTAATTTTAAAAAGTGTTTTTCCTTCCTGATGATATAGGAGACAATTTGAGGAAATGGTATCCCACTTTAAGATGGGATCAATAGAAGAATTCGCAGAGCATATTGCAGAAGCTACATCAGAAACACGGCAGAAAATGTTGAAAGAATTTTACATTTCCAAGTATCCGGAAACAGAGGCTTTCTTTGCTGCTGAAATACCAGCACGTGCTTCAGATGATGGAGAAGTATGGACAAGACATTCCAGAAAAAGAAGATCTATTGTTAATTTTGGAAGAGCCAAACCTAGGCCTTCCTCAGCCAGGCATTGTCTTCTGAATGAAACTACAGAAATACGCAGCCAGCAAAGACATAAAGGAGAAGCAGAGCAACTTCACAATGACTCCTGCATAGAAGATACGTGTGTTAATGCAAAATGTAAACAATCGCCCACTGTTGCTGCTCAGCATATCAGGAGGGGAAACAGTCAGGCATTCAAGGATTTTATGGCATCTGGCTCATTAAGCAGTAAATCAGAAATAATTGAGGTGCTGTCTGTAAATAGCTGTAAAGGACAGCAGGACTCAGAAGGAACACAGCCACCAAGAAAAAGATCCCTGTCTCAGTCAGAAAACGGGGAAAGAAAAGCTCAGGCTTGTAAGAAAAACTCTTTTGTGGACTTACTTGGAGATACCTCTATTCTCAATGACTTCTTCAGAAATCATGGAAATGGGTCTACAGAATTACCAAGGAGACTTCCTTCAGGGCAAGCAGAAAAATCAAAAGAGAGACCAAAAGATTTCTGGGACATGCTGAATGAGCAGAACGAGGAAAGCCTCAGAAATCTGAGAGACACAGCAGCCATAGAGAAGCTATGTGAAAGAGCACCTCTTCTCTCGGTGACGGAAAAGAAAAAAGTATGTGAGAATTTGCTTTGGAAAAAGAATGAAAACTTTCTTTGGAAAAAATACTGTCCAGATGATTAAGGATGAGTCATCTACTGCTACATCTTGCAATGTAGTAAAATGAAAGCTTTCTACATGAGTTGCACTAAGATTGTTCTGGGTAAACAAATATTAAATAACCCTAATTTAATAGTATGCAGTGAAGCATACAATATTTCCATGAAATTAAAGCGAAGTGATGATTTTATATTTATGATACCACTGATATACTTTTTACATTGGCTGTACAATGTAGTATTGTAAGCTACGACATGCTGATTTTAAATTAAACTCCTTTAAAAACCTTCTGATTGCGGTCTGCTTTGTTTTAAATACTGATCTTATTCCTATAGTTATTAGCAATACTATGTAATTTTCCCCTTTGCCTGTATCTGTCCACCCTCAGTCATCGTGACAGAATTTAACGTAGAAACAAAATTTGGCAGTAATACTCCTCATAATCTCTGAGCTGCTGGGCATGTGGGTTCAGGGGCTTCCTGAAGCAGGGGATTGTCTTTGAGTCTAGTAGTGCTTGATGCATGTTTTTTTTTCTTATGTGGCTTTGCTAAGTGTCTCATGCTGATGAAGCCTCTCTTTATCTCCATTGTCCTATGGTACTGAGTTCTTCAGCTTACCTAGTGTAAAGAACCACCATGTTATGTTTGTTCACTGTGTTTTTTAATGCAAGATCTACATTAATTTAATTGATACCAGATTTCAGGTTTTATCTTGCTGTGCCACTTTTCATCGCTTGGTGCTACCTGATTTTTAGTCTACTTTCATGGCTCTGTCAGATAGTGGACCATACTTGGGTGCTCTTCATTCTTTTATGCAAGGAAAGGGGAGGAGTACTATTTTAAAAGGAAATTTACTATTTCCTAGTGAATTTCAGTAAGAATCTGATGTCTCTTAAGTGTTTGGGGCATGCCATTGTCTCTTATTTCTGCATTGGGTTGCTTGGCCTGAAAATAAATTGTTGGGACAATTATGTAAAACAAATATGCCTTATATTTGAAAAGTACTTTTTGCACGATTTCATAAAGATGTTTCATTTTTGTGAGCTCTATATTCTTAAAAGTATCTTTAATACAGTATTGTGTTGCATATACCCTTAGAAAATAGGATGCAATTGGGCACACAGATTGCATCTTTTTTTTTTTTTTTCCATTATTTACACATTAGTATTTTAGCATGAGCAGTTTCATGGGCCTTGCCCAGGCCTGCATAGTCACTTTTAAAAACACAATAAGGTAGTTTTTGCTGAGGAAATTGATGGTAATCTGGATATTGAAGCAGTTCTGTTGACATAAGAATTACTGTTAAGTATGTTGCGGCATGGATTCAGCTTGTGCTAATCGACAGAAGCTTTGTCAGTCACTTTATACTTGCATAAAAATAGTTCTTGCTGCACTACATCATATCACTCCAAAATGTATGATACTTTTCTTACATTCTAACTCAGTTGAGAAATGTACAGTTTTTATCCTGAGGGCTCTTTAGAAGAAGAAAGGTCTCGTGTCTGGGATAGAGAATTTTAACTCAGCTGTCCTTTTTTTTTTCTAATGTGCAAATACTTTGGTCACATTCGTTGCATGTGTAAAGGGATTTTTTCCATCTAATGGAAGCGATTTGCTTTTGTAACTTTATCTTTCTGTAGCAAAAGCTATTTCACTTAAGTTGTGAGCTACAAATATGAAATTAAATTTGCTCTTTAATTTTTGTCATGGTGTAACTGTACTGGGGCTAACATCACGCTTAGAGTACGTAGGTCATTAATTCCTTGGGTGGCCAGACATCTGCGGAGAGGTGATGGACTTGGACTGGCTTGAAACTAGGTGTTGGGCTGAACCATCACCATTAAATGTTGGATTGCTACAGGCCTTCTAGGGGGGAGTGCTAGGTAGTTCGCGAAATTCCTTCAGGCAGCTCCTGCTGTGTCTGTGCTGATTTCTATTGTTAATGTGCTAATTAACATCCTTGACAAGGTTGCAAAGACTCTCCTGGGCGGTTCCTGCTGCAGAAGTGATTAAACTGAAAATAGGTAAGACATTTGTAAATAGTCAATAGAAAAAGTTTACAAAGAAGTGGTCACTTAGGGTGGACTCTTGTGTGTAATTAAGGCAATGTGTGGGATGTTTTGCATGTAGTTAAGATGATAACAATTAGCATGTTGCAGTAATCACATAGGACCATAGGCCACTGGGTTTTAAAAACAGAGCAGAGCATTCTTTGAAGGGATGCTCTCAGCAATCCACCTGGAGACACCTTGGCAAGACTCCTGGTGCCAGCAGGCAGTGATGATCCTGCCCCAAACCATCCTATTCAGGAGATTTCATCCCTGATGTACCCTTACTGTTGCCATGATCCAGGCAAATTAGTTCTTAACCAAAAGTCTATTCTGAGTATGCAACATGTTATAGTTGGTCATCTTTCATTTACAGTTTTGTGTATTGGATGTAGTTATATCTGAGAAACTTGTTCGAAGCACAGGACGTATTTTTACGCAATGAGCGCTTAAATGTGGCTGTAACAGGAATTAGACAAAACATTGGAAGGATTGGTCCCACATGGACTGTTTGGCACTAGGCCTCAGATAACTTCTCAAAAACTTGTTTCAAGATTACTGGAGGGTGATCCCTGGTTCTTTAAGATATTTGCTTGCCCTTTTTTTATGCTTTTTTCACTACATCCATCTCTCCTGGCGATGGAGCAGGTCTCAAGGTTAGATGGATATTTAGTCTGCTCCAGAATGACTGTTTTTAGACTGAGTTAATTTCAGAAGTTGTTAAGAAAATATAGGTATGTTTTTACTATGACTACTGCTTATAGAAAATGTACATCCACATTTTTCATGTTGCTACCCTACCTCTGTTTGTGAAAGAGCTTCAGCTCTGCATTTACTTCCTGATTATATCATCTCAGATGAGTCAGGACAGTTAATTGCCATGGTCGTCATGAGCTGTGAGAAGCTGATATTTTGCAGTCTAAAATTAAGTGTGTGTAGCTTCCATATGCACTTCACCATGTCCTTGCAGTGTTGCAGCAAACACTGAACTGTGTTCAAAGTTGTAGTCTGCTGATGAATGTATGGAGAGAAAGATGCGAGCAAGTACTGTGATTAGCACAGCACTTTTCTTCTGTGAAATCTGTATTTAACATGAAACTTTCTTTCTCCCTAAGCTAATGGGACCAAGTTGCTACCTTGCAGACCCCTAGATGAATTAAGCACTCTGCTGTTCCTCTTTGACATTGCCTGGGCACTCAAGAGCCTTGGAGTGCCTTGACTCCGAATGATGCTGTGCAGTGCTCTTCCTGTCAGCTCTCCACTGTCATGGTCTTTGGAAAGCTATGGATTCTTGTGCATGCTTGAGGAAAGTTGTGAATCTGTGAATAAATGGCACAAGTGGCTAAAATGCCTTTCCATCCATACTCAATTCCAGATAAAATAAAAGGGAGGAGTGGGGCAGGGCAGGTAACCTTGTTCTGCAGACCTAGGTGGAGAGAGTTATGCTCCTAAGTCAGATGCTGTGAATCAGCAGGTCTCCTATTGCCACTGAATGCATACAGAACCTGTGTTCATGACTAGATATCACCATTTCACTTACCCCCTGAGCCTGTTTTCAAGTAGTTGTGGAAATCGTCTGGCTGGCATTCTGTCCTCATGAGTGAGCAGTATCTTCTGGCACGCGGTGGGTCTTAGGGGAGATGTTTGTACATCGGCTCTACCATGAGGGCCATTGACGAGGCTTGCAGCAGGGTTCAGCTGCTGCCAAAGTAGAACTAGTTCATTTTTTGTACTAAGATGGTTGGGAACATGGCCTAAGGATTCATCTGTTCAGTGTTTTGGATGCAAACCTAGATAGATCTGTACATTTCTGAATATGTAACAAATGCTTTTTAGGACAGTAGAAAAAAAAAACTTTGGTTTCATTTTTGTTCAAATACTTAGTACCCTAATAGTATTTCAGAGAGCAGGGATTTGTTTTGTCAGTTTTTGAGAATATATAATACAGTTTATATGGGGTAGGAAATTTTTATATGCCTAAAACTTACAATTTTGCTCTTGCAATACTGACTGATATAAACCCTCCCAGTGAAAACAGATCCTTCACATATTGGGGAAACGGTTATAAGATAAGCAAAGTCATGTCTCATTTGTTTAATAGTCTGTCACATTACCCAGTGTTACATGATCATGTGAGGGAATACCTTATCATAACACATAACCAAAAGAGGCCAGGGCTTCATATTCTCTAGGAAACTTAACGCTAATCTTTGATTTCTGTAGGTTTTGAAATCTCAAATGTAATGCTGTATTAATATGGGGTTTCGCATTGAATGTAGTATATAAATTGTTTTATGTGAAGGGTAAATGTTATGAAATTTTAAAACCCTGGACANTTTCTGTAGGTTTTGAAATCTCAAATGTAATGCTGTATTAATATGGGGTTTCGCATTGAATGTAGTATATAAATTGTTTTATGTGAAGGGTAAATGTTATGAAATTTTAAAACCCTGGACACTGAAGCTGCACAGCAGCAGTCTGAACTGTGGTGGTTTTTGTGGTCTGGATGATTGCCCACTGGAAAATAGGCTTAAATTTGATCTGGAGCAGCTTCTACTTTAGGTCATGGGAAGCTGTTACAGGCTTTGCTCTGTCTCTGTGTTAACCATTATGCCCTTAATGTAACTGGAAACCTTCTAAAAAACTTAATTGGGAAATCTGATTTGCCTACCTGGACTGAGAAACTCTGTTTTTAACATGTGATAAAGTAGTAAGATTGTTTCTCTCACGTTTAGTCGATATATTCTTACAGTTTTTCATACTGATGTTGAAGATTCAAACAAATTCAGGATGGTCAACCACAGTAACCTAAAATAGAAGGGTCAGCTAAGAAAATAAAGAAGAAGCTATAAAATATTTAGCCATTCCTGGCTTTGAATTGTGCACAGTTTAAATAAGTCAGCTTAAGACAGTGCATATCTAACCTGTTCTTGTTAATATTAAAAATACAGAATAAACCAAGGCTTTTTATTAGTGGCATCAATATTGATTTGTTTTACAGGCAAACCTTCTGCTTAGATGGGTGAACTAGTGCTGCTTAGCCTAGAGAAGAAAATATATGGTGGAAGAAAGAAGATGGCCTTCAAGTACATAAAAGGCTCCTGCTGCAAAGAGAAAGGGAACAGTCTCTTCGTGTGCACTGCAAACAGACAAGAGGTAAGAGGCTTAAACTGCAGCAAACGTTAGAGAAACTTTTTAAGGGTAAGTATGGTGTGGCAGCTACCGGCTGCGGAATGCTGAGACTGGAGGGCATTAAGAACAGGAGATAAAAGTAACTTAAAAATTGCAAGGATATAATTGACCTAGTTATAGTCCGGAAGGAGGGACTGGTGCCTTCTTAAAGTATCTGAGCTCTAGAAGGGGTAAAATAATCCCGTTGTTTTCTGGTTATATCAGGCCACTAGCTGGGCCCCATTGCGGTACCATTAGGTTAGCAGTCATGTCTACGTCAGGAGATACGGGGAGGGCAAGGTCAGGACTGGGTTAGGTCGAATTGCATATCTGACATGCATGTTTTATCCATGTATATGCCAAATATTGTTGATTTACTTGTGGAAATGCATTTATTATCTGAATTAATCTGAGCAACAGGAAAATGTCTTGAAATGAGATTTATGCCACTATAGCTTCCTGTGTAAATTTAACATACTTTACTAGGGAGTATTGTCTAAGCTATAAATACTGAGACTTAATGCCCCAGGGATCTGTGTGTAAAACACAAACTAATAAGTGGGTATTAATAAGTGTATGTGATTTAAAAAAATAAAGCAGATTCAAAAAGGATGTATTCGACCTACCTTTGAAGGTTTAAATACTAACAATAAACACTTTAAATACTAACAATAAACAGATAACATATCTTCTTGGAAATCTGTGAGTAGTATTTTGTTTAGACTTGAAAACAGAGGAGACTTTGGGGGCTTCTGCGTTCGGGATTGGTGAAGTAAAATGCATGCAGCTTCCACTCACAGGTTCTAGTGTGGTTGCTGTGAGGTGTAAGTTGCATGGAAATTGCAACTGCCTCCTAGCATTAAAAAACAGCTTCACAATGGTTATCGTCTGATCTCAGTATGTCAGCCATGAGGACAAGGATGTCTTTTTTTGTTATTGCTTTCAGATGGAAATTGTTCTCTAGACTTTTACTGTTGCTTATTTGAGTTTCCACGTTCTCTCAGTCAGTGAGGTTTCTGTAGTTCTGACTCTGGGTCTGTGTCTTGAATAGGAGGTACCAGTAATTCCCATTGGCTTCAATGGAAATTCTTTGTCTGGAGGAGGAAAAAAAAAAGCCAGTGAAATAGTAAGAAATTGGACCCTGCCTGTGCTAACAAAGGCAGCTGTGCCAGGAACCTGTTTAAAAATCTGTCACCAAACAGAGTTAAAAACACATTGTGTCTCCTGGGTAGTGCAGTCTGGATCTCAAATGTGTTTTACAAACTGAAGCCATGCTTGTGACTAGATTAGGGAGTAGCCATGTGACACACAGATTTTGTATTTGGTCGAGGGAAGGGAGAGTGAGTAATTTCAGATAATGAATATGGTTGAGAATTTCAGGGTGCGCATACAAACATTTCATTCACACAGTGAGACAGTTTGAAAGGATGTATTTGCTCAGCTTTAGCAGGTCATGACTTTAAGCACTGACAGGCAGGCTGACGCCAGCTCTATGGCTTCGGCGCAGTCGGCCAAAGGAATACTAACAAGAGGGGAGGGAAACTGGTAAAAGCATAATCATAAATTTGGATTTATTTACCTAAGAGATACAAACCATCTAGGAAACAGATGATTTAAGTAACTTTCTTGAGAACCCTATGGCGGAAGGAAAAGAAGATGTTTGTTCTTTTGTTCCTTCAAGGAAGCACTTATCTGCCTTTACCTTTGCTCTTAGGTATTTTTCTGTTTCTGTAGTGCCCCACATGCTTTATTCAGTGCATACCTTCCGGCTTATGCAACAAATGAGGTAATATTCTTAAGAAAACGCTCTTGCATTTGCACATTCCATGGTTCAGTACACTGTGATTCAGTGCAGAGTGCATCCTGTAGAAAAAGTGTAATTATCTTTCAGTTGAAGACTTTGGGCCAGATTCTACCATCTTGATGTAGGAACCTAAGAAGTAGGGTTTTTTTCTTCTAGGCTGTCCTTATCCTAGACTGTACTTCAGGCTAATGGACTTCTGAGCACATTCAGGAGACTCTTGTTTGAAGGGTTAATGAACACTGTGCTGCAGAATGAAGGAAATAATTGATTTTTGGGGTATGTCCTATCATGCAGTAGCACGATGCTGAGGAATGGATGCTCTCAGTGGCTTGAAATGCATTTTGCCTAAGCGAGGGGATGGATTCGCATGGTTGGGATGCAGCTTTGCCTTGCTCTGCAGTACGTGCACACAGTGGGACTGAACTAAGATTGCACGCACAGTAACTTTCACAGGGTGGAGCATGAGCAGGCCTGCTCCACTGAGATGTTGTTTGCCTGAAATTGCACCAACAAGCAGCTAAATTATACTGGGCTGTTGCAGATTCTAATGTAACATGGTCCCATAGTGAATGTAGGCAGTAGGTAGTTCTTTTGATATTAACATTTGCATTTCCTAACGCTACTGCCATTAAAGACAGTGGCAAAGCAGCAGGGCTAGTTCAGATGCTAAATGAGTACCAGCTCAACTCAAAATGAGTCTGTGTTTTACTTCAACAGAACTGTTTATACTAAGGGGATTTGCCTCCTGTATGGTTTGATATTAAGTTGTTTCCATCAAGCAGACACTCATATAAACATGATCTTCTGTATCACTCTGAAAATCATTCTGTGCCAATTACTTTAAAAACAAATACCAGATGTATATTTATATTGTTTGAGGTAAACGCTCACAACTATATAAATGGCAGGAGTGGCCTTTTGGTGATTAAGGCTGTGGTGGAAGTTCCAGCTCAGAGTTTCCAGTTGTTCTGATTTATAATTCAATGGTAAAGAAAACAAATTCAGACTGTGCTCTAATTGGGAATATAAAATATGTACCCATGAGAAAGTTTCTTTTCTTCTTATGAGTTCTCTTCCATTCTTTGCTGTCATCATTTCTGCGCCTGTAGTTTCAACTACGTATTGCTGGATTATGCAAGTCTTAGGTTTCTGAAGCACATCTACTTTTTAATCAGATGTTAAGTTTTTCTTCTGTTTCTCAGTTTGTTACTTTTGATGTAGTATTTGACAAAATTGAAATAGTTACCATGTGATTAATGACTTGTCTGTTATATTCCATACCCTAATTATTAGAGTTAGAAAAAATATAGGTAGTATACATATATGCATATACATGGAGAGAAGTTATAACTAAATATAATATAGCAAGGTAGAACAATTTTGTGGTTTAGAACAAGGCCACAGTTGCATCAAATTCTTATAATTGGTTCTGTCAGATGGTGCTTTGTTTAAAACTCAGAAAGCTCCTCTCAATACCAGTGAAAAATTGTAGCTTGCATCCATGGTAAATACAGCTTTCATCTCTTATCTCCCTGGTTCTTTGTAAGCTGCTTACGTGAACAAAAAAGAAAAACAAATAGGAAAATGGATTTGGCATTGTATGTGATATTTCTCCTAGAGAATTTTTGGATATATTTGAAGGGATTTCTTTATAAATTCTACCTCATTTCAAGAGAAAAAGCAGTTGGAAGCCACTTACCTGAAGGGAAAAGTTAGATTTGACATTGCTTATGAATTGGAAATTCTAGAGTCCTTAGTAATAAAGAAGAAAGGTATTTAAAGTTTCCTTTTTTTTTTTTTTTGTCTTTTGCACATACTACATTTGTGAATGCCACTAAAAGGAGGAATATCCTGATTAGTGAATAAAAACGTCAGAGAATGAAACCTGCAGCACTTAGTCCAGAATTTCAAGCTCTTCTGTCCCCTTTACCCTCAGAAACATAAAGATTTAAATCTCTTTACAATGCCGCAGTATAGTTTCTGTATGATTGAGTTTTCTTAAGACCGTCATAGTAGGTTCAGTTCACTTACAGCTTTTCATCTTGTGCATGAAGCCTGAGGCTTCATGAAAAGAGACAGCTGTCTCGTCGTAGACCTGATGATGATGTGACTGAAACAAAAATCATGGTTACAAAGTTTAAGAGAGTTTAAAAAAATAGAATGAGACACTTATTTTCCTCACTATGGATTTCCCAAGTGTTGTCTTAATAGAAGACTTTATGTTTAAGACTCAGAAGGAGCCATAAAACCTCTTTTATCAACTTACTACAGTATGTCACCACTTTTTGTTTTGTTTTTGCCTTCAATCCTTTGGAGGCGAGAAGTGGGTGTTTAAAAATGGTGGGAAGCTGCAGTGAATCTGTTGTTTGCAGTGGTGAAGAACTTCCATTTTTAGCTTTGCAGGATTACATGGTAGCAGACATGAAGTCTGTGCATGTCTGTTTGGTTTTACCTTTCGTTTTTGTTCATACAGGAAGCAGAGATTAAGTGAGGGCAAAATGGTTATAGTCACCCAGTAGCTTGGTTTGCATGAGATGAGGTGGTAGCCACTGTGCAGCTGTGGCCTCCTTTCAGCCACACGGAGGCCACATCTGGTCTGGATTCACAAAGTGGAACTTCTTCCTTGTGCTGGGACGTTTGTGGAAGTCACAGAAAACTGCATGTCTGACACGGAAAGAAATAAAAGGATGCTTCCCAGAAAACAAGGTTAGTGTACTGGGAAAAAAAAATGTCTATCACTGAGTATATGGCTAAAGATTGTACCATAGTGTGTATACATCACTTTGCATTAACTGTTTTGATGCTGGCAATATTCTGACTTTGAGCGTTTTTATAACTTGAATGTTTCTAGCATGGTGTTTTCTATGTGATTTTTAAATCCAAAAGAAGAGGAATTCTGTTACACTGAAGTGGGTTATTCCCATATGGATCATTATCAGCATTTAGAGTCACCATTTCTGTTGTTTAACTTAATGGAGTGGCTAACAGCAGGCAAGTACTAGGTTTCACTTGGAAATTCTTATTTTTATCCTACAGCCTGGAGAGCAGGTTTATTTAAAACCTAGAAGTCATTCTGCCCTGCCTTTTCCAGCCTCCCATTGCATCTGTACCCCGGAGTCTACTCACTCGGCCAGAATTTTGGCAGATTTTTAGAGGGTTAGTACAAGGCATAGCCTGAGAGGGTCTGATGACTTACAGAAAGTAACTCCCTTTCCCAGCCCCAGTATCTCCCCGAAAGCATGCAGATACAATGGCTGCTCAATTAAATGCTTGTTAAGAAAAACATGAGGAAAACAAGATTGCTCTCCCTTAACCCCATATTCAGAGCAGCTGTACTCTTTTACTTGAAACTCACCAGAAAAATTCATCCTGAGGCAGACACCCAGCATGGAAAATTTCAGCTTGAGCACTTAAAGTTTGGCATAGTTATAAACAACTGAAAGCAGGGTCCTATAATGGAAAGTGTTAAGCAAGTTTAACTGTTGGTGGAAGTATCAGCAGTGCTTATAATACATGTATAGATGTATGCTTCCATATATAAACAGATACTTGGTGTCATGTGAGTAGCTATTGGTGGTTGATTTGAACCATGCTATTACTGTGACAAAGCAATGAAGGAGGCAGAAGTCGATCTGTAAATGCCATTGCTTGTTCACTGTAAGCTCCACCGAGGCAATTCAGCAGATTTGTTACAGTTCTTACGTGTGAGAAGCCTTTACCTGCCAAACACCATGAAGCTGCTTCTTTCAGACCAGCAAAAAGGAAATATGTGGGGGGAGCTGAGCAGGGGGGTGGCCAGTCTAACAATGACTAAGGGGAGTCATTTGCTGCAAAACTCTGAATTTAGCTCTGGAGATGGTTTTGTAGCCATGGAGTAACAGCTGTGGAAAAGTCTGCCCTGTGCCTATTCTGCATGTAGCCTGTTCTCACCAGCTGTGTAGCACAGGTCCTGTGCTTGTGAGAGGAAAAGACGTGAGTTTTACATACGCAATAAACTTACCAATCTGTTTTGCTTCACTGAATTACACTGGGAAATAATATTTAAACCACACACTGATTTTAGCTTAACTAAACAAAGGGCAACAGAACCAATGTAATTCTTTAAAAAAAAAAATTGTGGGGACAGCTTCCCTTTATCACCCTATGCAGCAAAAATAACTTTAATGTTTGCATCAGCAGTTTCTCCTCTTGAAAGCTGTGTTTAGATGGCATCGTCTTTTTGTGACTTCTGTTCAGCAAGGAGGGTACATACTGTAGTAAGCCATTTTTTCATCAGCTTGTTGCTAACAATGAGCCACCTAAGCTCTGAAAACCTCTCTCTGCTGTTAGTTGTAGAAGAATGCTTAAAGGATTTAGGGATGTCAGTCATCATCTTGTTTTTTAGCAGGAGTGTGTGTATATGGTGTGTGGGGAGC
>WBNA01000339.1:211529-230465 GCA_013398345.1 Nothocercus nigrocapillus
TAATGAACCTAACCAGCAACTGTGGGTGGGTGAAACCCAAATGACAGGACAGCACCAGGGAGCCTTACAAAATGTTAGTATTCAACTAAATGGAAATGGTTTGGCCAGAACAGAGTTGAATACTCCAAGTTCAGTTTTCAATCCAGTAGAGTATCACCAATCTTGATAGATTTACTCTAAATTAACAATGCAGCCCATAACACAGCTGCCTAATCCATGTGTCCACAGGATTAACTTTGTTATCCCTCTGAACTAAACTGAGCTGGACAAAACCTTTTTAAGGTGAATGTCTGGCAGATTGGATCACGGCTTCCCCTGGGTATGTAGCAGTGATCCTGTGCAGGATAGCCTGGGGCAGACCCATGCTTCTCAAGGGGCTAGCAGAGCACAGAGATGAGGAGGAAAATTATGCCTCATGCTGGGAATGCTTCGCTGTGGCACAACAGAGGAAATAGTTGCACTGGATTTTTGTCAAAGCGGTGGGTTTTGTTGTGGATTTTGCCGTCCTCAGATACCTTTCGCCTACCAGTGCTGAGGCTAAATCTTTGCCTTTTGGGAGGCACTGTGACTCTTTGCAGAAGGCACTGGAGTGTTTGCTGGCAGCCTACATCAGAGTCCCAGTGCCTTTCTGGTTGAAAGGCCCATCCCAAAGATTCCACAGTCTGAGTAAACACTAGTGAAATGAATTCTGCCAGCAGCACTGAAGCACAAGGGAGAAGGCCAAAGGTGGTTGGTGCTTTTTGTTTCCTTCGTTGCGTTAGCAATTCCTACTTGCACTGTGCATTCCTACAGATGCCCTGCCAAAGCAGCGTGGCACGTTGTCCTCACAGGATGCGGGAGCGCTGTGCGTCCAGCCCAGGCCCGCAGAGGTGCCCGTCACCTCTCACGGTGTGGGGAGGGAGGGCTGCGCTCAGCCTTGCCTCGGTCCGGTCGGCGTCTGTCCCTGCTTGCCTTCCACCCGGGGGAAACCGAGGCACGAGGCGGTTAAACAGCACGCGCACAAAGCCTGTGGTAGACCAGCGTTGCGACGGCCTGGGCTGGAAGACTGTTCTTCCTTTCTTTAGGTTCCCTGGCATCCTGCAGCAGACCCTCTTGGGTCTACCGACAGACCTGCTCGAGTGGCAGGCACTGCAGGGCTTGTGAAATGAAGCCCTCTGTGGAAGGTAGGGAGGTCTGCAAAGCGTGTGCAGTTGCCACCTAGACAGGTTAGGCAGCAGAGGTCTAAAAAGAGTAAACGTGCTGGGGCATGTGTAATTAACGCTTAATGTGTATGAAGGCGCAGTTTAACCGAGGGGGGAAGGTGGGTCTTGACAAAGGTTTTCCTGCCTGCCCTTTTCAAACAACCCAAGGTTTTATTTCTAAATAACAGCACCCCAGCGTTTTGTCTACCCTGCCTTTGGGTCACAGCAGTTGATGAAGTTCATCACATTTTAACCAGCTTTGAAGCTGAAATTTATCTTGTGTTGTTTGTTTAGTCTGACTAGGTCTGTATAAGGTGTTAACCCCCTTTCGTTTGGACGGAAAGCACAAGAAGTCCATCTGCCAAATATGGGATTTTTCTCAGTGATTGTCTGCATTAATGTCTGGCTACCAAGAGCCAAGCTCTGCTGCCAGACCTCTGTGACACTATCCAGGCAAGGCTCTCCCGGAGTTGGACTAGCCTAGGAAAAAAAAAATAAAAAAAAAATTTGTGAAATCAATGCCAGTTTCAAATACCACACTATGAAGTGCTTCTGCTTCTGAAGCTAGCAATCAGAAACCTCTCCCTGGAAGAGGGCTCTGAACTAGCTCCTATTTTAAGGACCTGACACTGAGTTCTCAGTGGTAAATGACCACATCACTGTTTGGGGCCTGTGGGTGTCAAAGAAAAGATGCATGTGAGAAAAGTCATTGGCTGAAAGCAGAGCATATTTTGAACACTGGAAGTAGTTTAGTAGCCCAAGCCTGTTTCTGATTAAAATCAGAGCTCTTCAGATGAATGGAATGTAAACCACATACCAATTATTGGAATCCCATAAAGGAAACTCCCTTTTCCGTCTCTCTATCCATCCCTCCATCTGCCCACCCACACAAGTACCACATCTCAGAAATATCTCTCTTTAGAAATGATGGAAAAACTCAGTGCTTGCTTCCTTTTCCCTTACCTCCCAGGTGCTGGATTATAGCTGAAGGGATGAAATTGCAACAAAACCACTAAATACTTATCAAAAAAATAGACCTGCTAATTAAAAGGATAGTATTTCCTGGCATCTAGACAAAATACACAAAGCTGAATCTTGAGGTATTCCTCAAGCAAACTTCTGTGGGAATGCGGCTGTGTGCGGACTGCAGGATCAAGCCTTAGAATAAAACCTGCTCAAAATGAAAGCTTTAGGTCAGTGCACTGTATAGAAGAAAAATATACTTCCTGAAAAATAAGTGTTTCCCCCGCACACTCCAATTTTTCATTAAATTGCGTCCTCATTGAATTTTTTCTTGAGTCTCTTTTATGACACTAATCATAGCAATTAACTCCCCATCACGTTCATGAGGCTAGAGAGGTTTCTGCTGGGTCAGCTGTGCATTGCAAGTATTACAGTATCTACTTTACAGATGGTAAAACCAAAGCACAGAAGTTCAGAGGCAGCAAATCAATGCCAGAGTAGGATAGAGTCCCACTCCCCCCTCTAACCACAAGACACGTTGTCTCTCCTAAGTATACATTAATCCCAAGCATACTTCTTAAATGAGCAGATCCTTCCCTCTACCAGTAAGGGCAATACGTTGGTTTCAGTGAATATGCTCTACATCTGTGACTCTACTTAAAGAATAGATCCATGATAAGGGAAATGTTATGGCATGTTTTGTATGTTGCTACCATAATTGCAGGACAATTCAGTTTGAATGCAGCAGGCAGCCCTTGAGCAGCTGGAAGAAGTTAATAATTTGGGTAAGAGTTGGTTCCAAAGTGGCATTATGGTCCAGTTCACTGTGGTGTTTTTTGATACTCTGCTGGCCTCTAGAGGGATAACTTACATATGGGCTAAAGCATTAACCCAATGAGTTTAAGCACTACCGCATGATCTTTATCTTTCTTGCCGGGCGAGTCGTTTCTCAAGGCTTATAAGGAGTGAGGCTTTGTAGCTCTTAGAAACACTTTTCTTCTCTGATTTTCTTTTTGTCTGGGCAGTAGATTCAAGATATTTTTCCCTTGCTTGAAGAAGGGAGGGTGGTAGATCCCAGCAATAATCACCTCAGAACCACAGAAGTTAGAAGCCACCTCCACATTCTGCTTCTCTACTTGCTGGGAGTTTGCTGTGTTCCCTGCTTCATTCCCGGATTCCATCTTTTTATTCAGGGTAAATGTATTAAATCTTAAAAAACACTGAATATGAAGGTTGACAGTTTGCTGCCCGAGGCAGGTAATGAGTTGTAAGCAGTATCTGTTGCTTTGTGGCTTTGTTCATTATTAAGTAGGCATTTTCCTAATGCTTCAGCATTACTTAACTTCAAAGCATAGGCATGTATCTTGGTACCTTTATGTCCTGAGTTATGCACGGAATTCATGTGTACTCTTTATCCAAAGCCACCAGCACATACCCTCCAGTTTCCCAGCTCCTTTGTAGCCCATTGCTTCTGCTCCTGATGGCCTGTGCCCTCCTAGTCTCTCTTGTCTCCTGATAACTGCCATTACTGCTCTTGTGAAAGAGTTTTCCATTTGGAATCAAGTTCATTTGCTAGACCCCAACCCAGATTTATCCGTAATTCCTTTGTGCTTACTAATATAATCATGGAATAGGCTTATGTTAGCTTCTTTATTTCTCTGTGAAGTAGCCATCAGGAGCTCCTACCCTGGTATCAAATGCTATCTTACCATTTAGTTTGTCATACCCATTGACCATCTCTCACACAAAGTTCTTGGCACTGTTTAAACATGGCAAACATTACCAGGTACAGCAAAATGTCAAGTAAGGCCTCTTTAGTAGGGTACATGTCTGTCACAGGATTTGTTTTGTGTGAGTTTTATTCCAGTAAAACACGAAAATGCATTCAAACACTTTCATTGTGTGATGGAATAATCAGGATCCCCAGGTAGAATCTTGTTATAACTTCAGGAGAACAGGATTAGGCTTCCAGTCTTGTGTGGATAAAGAGATGATCCTATCCCATTCCAGCATGTCTGCCTCCTGTGGAAAGATTCCCTCTAATTCCTTCCCTACACTCTTAGTCTACAGATACAGTATGAGGAACTGAATCATCTGTTAATTAATCAAAATTTACATGTATTCTTCAGGATAAACAGGGAGCTGAAAGGTTAAAATACTGCAGAATAGTATAACAGCATATAAACACTTGATGAGATCTCCCAAAATTATACAAACAGCTACATGTGCTCACTGTAGTGTTCCCCTTTAGAAGCCAGAGAGGTAGCCTGTATAATCTAATCTTATGTATTGCTACTAAATACAGTTATTGGTGATCCTAACTAATGTGTGCAGTTTCTATGTATTGTTACTAATAAATTTATTTCTAAATGGAGTAAGGATGAAACAAAGGAATTTCTGACTATTTGTTTTAATTAAGAAAATTAACAGAGTTTTGTAGACCTGTAGAATTTCAGTGTTGTTTTGTGGGGTTTGTTTAGTGTGTGCTGTGCAAAAGGAAGCAAGCCAAAAAGGAGTTGGTTGAGGTATTGGTTGAGGCTGACTTGGCCCTAAAATGTGCACTAGAAAATACTGGATTAATGGAGATGGTAACTAAAGATGCCAAGATGGTAACTATAGATGGCAGGGAACTGCAACAGTGACATGTCATCTGTGCAACAACTGGAGTCAAAGAAAAAGTACAAAGACCCCATTCAAAGACCATCCTTTTGTTGTGGGAAATAGTCTCACAATGCAAATGTTCAAAGAAACCTGGTAGAAACTGCTAGAAATTGGGACAAACTCAAAAAATATACAGGTCAGCGCAAGTCTTTCAGGAAAACAATACCAGGGGATTTTGAATTCATCAGCTTGCAGGTGACAACACAGAATGCACTGATAATATTGTTGCTGTTCTGCAGCTGCTACAATGAGACACTAATAATCACCATGTTATTAAATGAGAGTTAAAACAGGGCTTGATACAACCTCTGTGTTTCCTCCAACTTTGCAGCCAGATTATCAAAGACAACCTAGAGGGATGAATTTGCAAAAAATCTTCATGCTAACAACAATTTATATAGGGGAATTACTTCTCTTAGGTATTATTACAGTTAAATTCTCATGTAGCTGTAAAAAGCTTATGTAAAAACTGTGTTGTGAAGCACAAGTGCTGCATTCTTTGCCAGAGAGTAGCAAAAGGATATACAGCTCATCTGATGAAGTACAGAATATGAAGACCACTTACTATGGAGCCTAAATTAGGTGTTGAATCTCTTTCTCTCCCCCAGAACTTTGGTTTGACCCACTCATTATTCTCTTGAATTTGAATGCTGTAACAGACGTCCTGGAATACTTATGAACTTAGAAAAAGAAGAATTCTTGCCTAAATAAAAATTAGCTTTGGTTTCAGGCATATCAGAGTTAGATCAAAACTTTTGGGAAGCCCATGGCTTCTGAAAAGGTTTAATCTCTGCTTACAAGGTGTACAAGTCTTTTTCCCATATAGGGTAGGAGCATACTGTGTGCTGGAAGGTCGCACCTTTCTTTGCATTTACATCAGCAGAATGTAACTATGCTCGTGCTGACAGAGGAATTTAGCAGCTAGTCTGAGAAGGATATGTAAATACTGAGTAGGAAATGATTTTATCCCATTGCAAATAGCTTGCTTTAAAGTCTTGTTCTAGGAATATATGCAAAGGTCTTACAAGAGCTACAGAGAAGTGTGGTCATTTGCAGCACTCTGCTGCTATGAGTCAATCAATCAGCAATTGATTTTAACCTATCAATCAACTTACAAATATCAAATGCTTGCTGTTCATATCAGTGGAAGCAGGAGGTAGCAAGAGTAAAGTGGAGCCTGAGAAACATTTTGCAGCATATTTCAGCCATTTACATCATATTTCATAGCATATTCTGATCTACTGCATATTAGCTATATGCAAATTCCATGATATAGGTGCAAGATTTGATATGACTCCACACTGGTTAAAATGTAGTGTATGGAAACAAATGGATTGTTTCATATACACAAACAGCTCTCACCCTTTCTATCTGAAAACAAGTTAAATTTAGAGTGTAACTAATTATTAGGAGGTTGTTGCAGTGAAACGCAAGTTGTATATTTCAAGCAACAGACTAACATCTGGTAATGATGCTGAACCAAAAATCTTTGAAAAGAGTAGTCAGATATTCATACACACAGCTGAGGAGGAATTTGTATGGTAACAATAGTAATGCCGCTGTAACCTTCTAGTATCTTTTTCACAAATTCAGAGAGTTTAAAGGCAGAAGGGACCATTAGCTTCTTTCGCAACCATAGAATTTCATTTGCTTGTCCTCTTTTAGGTTTTATATTAGGGCACTAAGTGTATGCAGAATATAGGAACTTTAAATAGTTTGTGAGATAGGAGCTTTCACTGCATTTTATGTCTCCAAAATGGGCCAGAGCAACATATGCATAGGATAGGCTTCAGATGTTCATTATAATTAGCAAATGGAAGTATCTGAAAGCCAATTGTGCCTGTACAATCTCTCCATATTATTTTGCTGCATCAAGAGCGTAAGATACAAGGGCTACCATTCTATGGTTCATTCTTATTCATCTGCACACTCTGTGAAAAACAAGAAAACCAGTTTCCAGTAGACCAATTAAAACTTTTGCCAGGATATAGGAATCATATTGGACTTACATTTTCCATGTCCCATCCTATTCCCTTTTGGAGTTTGAAAATGCTGAGTAGGAGTTCATCTTTCATGACTGGACTTTTTCTGCCTTTATGGGACTTTACAAATTCCCCAAGAAGACGAAGGCATTAATTGGAGTAATTAGCATGAATTTACTGCTTTCAGTTTGCAGGATGGAACTGCTTCTAGCCACAGTAGATCTGTTAACAGATCTAATTAGATCTAGTAGGATCTATTCTGCATGCTGAATACGGTAAGCGAGGAGATAGGACTAGTTAATAAGGGACAGTGTTACTTTTTTCTAGCCTTCATCTTCAGGAAATTGGAAGGTATCTACTGAGTGAAGCAGAGCAAGGCTGGTTAAATGCTACCGGTGATGGCTGAACACACTCACTCACATGCACTTCATGTGCTGCACATCACCAGATATTTAACCCTTGCTGTGTGCTGGGTTCATCTGCATGACTGGAGAGCATTTGCAGTAGGCACAAAAGGCATCAAGAGGAGTATCTGGAAGTTGCAATGTGTTGCTAATGCTAGAAAAGGTCTGAAAAAAATCGCATGCTACCAGTCTGAAATCAGGACTGCTAATCCCAAAAGGCATGAGCCCCTTGGAAAACAATCTGTCTGTGTTTTAACTCCTATCTGTTATAATATTCCCTTGCTTCACAGTCTTATAACACTTGAAAAGAGAGTCATGTCTGTGAAGCACTGGAGTGTTATAGTGAGTAAAAGTAAGACCGGTGTGCAACCTAGCAATTTTATCTTCAAAGTTGGGTTGTTAAAAAAAGGCCATTATAGATCAGAGAGAATGGGACAAACTGATGGCTAGCAACTCGGTCTGTAAAGCCTTGCCATATCCTGAGGCAAACATAAGCCTAAAGAAGATTTTATGGGCGATGGAAGTTCTGGTGTACTTCACTTTAAAGAATTGACTTTGCAACTTCATTGTGTATTTTTAGCTGTATGTGTGTGCACAACACATGCAAGATACTGCCATTCTTAATAGCCTCGCTTTTCAGCAGTCCTTCTAGTCCTAACCGTAATTGGGGGCTCCTAAAATATTCCTTGTATTCCTAGACTTCTCCTTCACTGGAAAAATAAATGTTATGGAATTTTTGAAATAATTTCGCCTTTATGCCTGCAAATCATAGAAATCTCAGTCCTTTAATCAGTCTTTTACAGACCCAACTTATAATTATATATCTTCCCCCTTATTTTTCCTTCCTTGCTCCTTTTGCTTTCTTTCTTGTGTTTCAGTTAAATGACTTCTCTATGTACCAGCAATCACAGCTTCAGAAGACAGAAGAATTCCATCAAACTATGCACAAGAAATCTTATATTCTTTCCCTAGGACACTATGAGATGCTTTCTTATTTGTTTTTGTGTTATTTAAATTTAAGGTATGCCTCACTTAAGGGTTATCAAATACCACAGATCTTTTTCTTCTACCAGTAAGGCCAATAAGTATTTAATGGCTATCATTCTGTAGTTTCCTTACTTCAAAGGCACTCCTATAATCATACTGGAATTTCCCTTCTTAAAGAGATATTCATTAAAGCTGTCATTACATATAACCATCACCTGACTGGATAGGGTATATTTTTACAGTCACCATAAGGATGTGGCTGAGGATCGCTCCTACAGATATACACCATGGATAGGTACGTTTCTCTTCCAATCGCTACCCATATGCCAAAAGGAGTTTTGCAGTTTGCTGCTCTCACAGCCTGAGTCTTGTAGGACACCTATTCATCACGCAGAAAATGGACTGATTTGCAGTGAAGCCAGCAAATATCTATCTCATGTATGCCCCTTATTTGATCTGGACTGCTCCTTTTTGCTCCTGCTGTCTAGTTCATAGACCCAAATATGGAGTCCTTGGGTGAAAGAGGAGACTAGAGCATTGCTGGGTTCTCCAGGATTTGCAACTTCCAGATGTTTTCTTACACAACCATTTGAAACTGAGATGTTGGTGAATGGCTTTCATTTTGTTTTTCTGCTACACTCTCTCTAGCTCTGTGCCCCCCTTTCTTTCTGTGGTATTTGAGATGGTTTAAGGTAAGGGCAAATATTGTCTATTCTTTTTTATTGCGGCTCTGGATCTAATCAGTGCTGCTAGTGACTGAGTGAACATCTCTGCCTAGTAGCTTTTTACAAGCTTCTTTATGCTGTCTAAGTAGTTGAGCCTTTCTTTAACAAAATTGTTTGACACTGCTGGGTTGAATGAAACAGAAATTGTCAAATTAATTTTTGAACTCTACTAATGAAAAGAAGTAATGTGGAAAAAATAAATCATTACTTTGAGAAGACCCGTATGTTGTGTCTCATAAAACAGCCTTCAGATGTTCTTTAGTTTGATGAAATGTATTTATTTTTATTACTCTTCCTAATATCTAATAATGAAACCTTCTATTTATATGTAGTGCTTCATCTTCAAAGCGCCTTGAAAACATTTGTTATCTGAACATCTGCAGGATTGGATGTCCTTCCACTGTTCAAAGTCTCTCCCACTGCTGCACGAGGTAATCTGATGTCTTAAATGATTCCAGCACAACTTTACCAGATGCCAGACTCCTGGGGGTGATGATTTTGCTTCAGCTTTAACCTCCTCTCCTATTGGCTCAACAATTTATAGCATATTTTTAAGCATTCTTGGCTGTAGATTCAAGTACGCTATAGCAAAAAAATATAATTCCGTGTGACACAAAAGTGGACTTGTATTGTAATGTAACTTATGTAACTATGTGGGGCTTTCTGAATACATGATAACTCAGTACCCTTAATTTCAGAGTCACCTAAAAATCACATGCAACAGAAAAGTATGTAAAGGTCCACCATCCCAGTTAGACTTATTTACCTCATTCTCCCCTTACTGTGATGTACTTGCATTTTTTAACATGTGCTTTAACTGTGTCATCACAATGTAATTGCAAGAATTTAATGTCTTCTCTACAGGGTGAGCTGATCACAGTCATGTTCATCTACAGGGTGTCAAAATATGCTGGTATGGATGCTGAGGAGGAGTTTCCAGCAAGTTAAGTGGGCACAAACGGTATGCTCAAATGGAAAATGTAACCCTTCCATACACACACGGTTAGTATCTAAGGATGCAGTGGAGGACTTTAGTGTCTAACAGGGGTACAAGCTGCCAGCCAGCTTTTTATGATTGCTCTGCATCAGTGCTCTGGCTCTGGAGCCAAAATGAGGTAAAATCCCTACTTCCCTTGCAGCAGAGTTGGTCATATGAACCTAGCAGTGGCTGAAGCTGATTTACTGCAGTTTGCAACACTGAACAATTAAAGGAAAAATGTTGTGAGGCCCCAAACCTCAAGAAGGTGGAGTATGAGGTCCAGACTGACTGATACAAACTCACTCTTGCAACAGAGAGTTTTTTAACTGAAGAGCATGAAGATTCAGCCAGCTCAAGCTTGGAGCTGAACTGTCATCTCCATCTCGTGAACAACTGGGCATATTTGCCCTGTATGGAACTACTTAATTTTTCTTTTTTTTCACTTGGACCTTTTGAGGACAGAGATCGGGAAAGTACAGATGAGTGTGTTTTATGGGAAGGTTTAAAGGAAAGAGTTTGTGCGCAACATGTTATCAATCATGTTTTGTAAATATGATCACAGCATTTACACTGCATCACATCAAAAGCCAAATGTTATGTGACATCTCTCCACCATCGTAAACTTTAAAGAAGCTCCTTTAAAGTTTAGTAATCCATCTCTGAAGCGGGATGCCTGCTGTCAGCATTGAAGGCAGCAGTGCTGTGATCTAGAAGAGCCGGTTGTGGCGGGTGCAGATGCCAAGCCCTCAGTCGTGCTAGGGAAGGACCGTCCATCCACTGTCACCTACTCTAGTTGCTCTGAGGAGGTTTGGTGTCTCCCTAGCTGTGCCTGGGATGAAATCATCATGGGTGTCTTGCTGCAGCATCTGGAGGGCTGTCTGTGTTTAACCCCTGCCCCCTGCTATCTTAGCGCTCCACCTCTGGTTAATCTCTCCAGTGGGTATTTTATTTATAGAAATTGGGCTGCTTTTCCAGTTTTTGACAATGAGTGTGACTTTTGAATATTTCTGTAATGAGTCAGCCAAACTAAGTGCTTTGCAGTTGTTTCTGCACAGATGTATCTGAGCAGAAAGATGACGTCGGAATTTTTGCTTGCGATTCAGACAGATCTGCGAGTAACCTGTTTCTGCCTTTCATTTTTGCTTGCTGTCGCCATGATCGGTTGCATACACCTGGTGAGTAGCTTTTATGCTAGGAAAAAAAAAAAAAAAAGACAACTTTGAGGGATCCATAGCGATTGAGCCTGCTTTATTTTTCTCTCATTAGCCATCCACGAACTCTGCTGCCAGGGATCCCGGGTGACGCAGTCTGGCAGGCCTCTCCGTGGGGCGAACGGGACCAGATGGTTCATGTTAGTGCTGTGAGGGATCCTGCGCGAAGAGCCCGCGGCGCGGGGGCCTCACGCGGCGCGGCGGTGCTGCGAGCCCAGAGCAGCCCGCGGGACGCCGCGTGGGCACGGGGACGTGGGGCGGCCGCCGGCGCCGGGAAAGGGGCTTGGCCGCTCGGGGCTGGGAACAATGGGAACAAAACTGGTAGGGAACTGGGATTTCTGCTCTAAGGGAAAAATCTAATGGTTTGAAACAAAGCCTATTCCAAAGGAGAACAAAACCATAAAAACTTCAGTCAAATGTTTGAGTTTGTTAAAATAAAGCTATTAGTGATTTCCTTAAAATTTTCCATATTAGATTAAATTAGTCCATGTGTTAGATTACACTTAGCTATTTAACACAGTATATATAGATTGCAGTGTTAAATAAACTTGGCATTTTTTATGATCTGAGCATCTGAAACTTAATTGAAATGATGAAATCTAAGTTATATATCCCAGCCACTTCCTGACAATAATCTCATGGAAGCCAACCCATTCCCACAAAATTTTGATGCTGGCAAACTGCATATTTTTAGCAAGACCAGTTGGGATTGCAGCAGCTGTCATGTCACAATAGTGCTCTGCTAGATGTGGAGCCTTTGCTGTCATCTGTGTAAAGTCCTATCTTGATGGCCCGGCAGAGCAAGCTAAGCCTACTTGCTCAAATTTATGGGCCAGCAGTTAGTGAGCTGCTCCGTTGGTATGAACCTCTGCACAGTCTGTGAAGCCACACTGCAGAAATGTCATGCCTACTTACTTAATGTCATGCTTACTTACCTCATTGCTCCGTCTCAGCAGAGTCCAGGGGCCTTTTCTCACCTGCTTGTTCCTGGGTGCCACCAGTATTAACTTGCTATAGGTAGCACTGACATAGAAAAGCCAATGCCTCTAAAAACAGGCATCACAGGCTAAGCTAGTTCATCATATATTTTCATTTTTGAAATATCCCCAAAGCAGCATTCTAGTTGCCCCTGATAAGTTTTAAAATTTTATTTTACAGCCAAAGATGAAAATTTCTTGTAAAGCACAGTTCTTTACTGATTTTCTCAGATGAACTTTGATACGTTCCTTCAGAAACCAGCAGCTAGATTCACCCAGTAAGAAAATGAAAACCACTTTTTTTGTGTGTGTGCCAAGCATTAAAATTTTGAAGCAAGGTATTTAGCATTTTAAATTGGGGTTAGGCCACTGGGCTCTGGCCCCATGACCTCTAGAAAGCTGACTGTTTTGCATGTTGGGTGGGGAGCAACAAGAGATCAACCTATCACTATTAATCTTTGGGTTGAACTATAGAAAGTGCATGGGCCTGGATAAACCACCTGAAACATTTCCAAGGGCTGTGCCTACCTCTCTAAAGAAGATAACAGCCAAAAACAACAACCACTTCACTAACCAGATGTAAATTTTCTGTAAAAAGACAATCTGCATTTGGATGTATGAACTTACTCCTTATGTGCAGATCTCAGATAAAGACTTCTAATTAAATTAGCAGTAATCATGGCTACATCTTGCCATCGAGCATGTGTCCGGCTCCACGTCCATCGAGCACTCACCAGAAACAGTCACTTTAGTGATAATCAGGAAGCAATGATGAGGTAAAATAGACTTTCAGTTGCATATACTGATGGTTTTTTTGTTTGTTTTACCCCTGTCTTGCTTCTTGTTGACCCAATAGGAATGATTCAACTGCCAAAACAGATGTCTGGTGAAATTTTAGGTACTATGGAGTGTCACAATTTACCACGAGCTACTGCCCTGATTCACTTTGTGACTCCCACAAGTCCTTCACAAGGATTTCAGGTTTCCGAAGGTTTCTCCAGCCGCAGTAGGCTCCTGTGTCAAAACAACCAAACCTAGCCCTGTGTAGTATAAACATAGTACACTCATGTTCATAATATGTGAACATAGCACTAGTGTTTGTGCGTATGAACACTGTTATGGCACAGTGAACAGCTCTGCGAAAGTGGCTTTTTTGCCATGCCTAAGCATTAATTAAGTAAGGAAAATTGATGTTTTATTGTAGAGGAACGCCAACACAGAAAATAGAATACGGATCCATACTTTTAGCTGACAAGTAGGAAATTAATATTCCAGCAGTACATTCCAACACCAGCTTGGAGCTTGGTGAAGTGGAGCTCCAAGTGTTTATCACCCAGCTTCCCAAGGTCCAGAAGAACCAGTTCCACCAGCTTGCTCAGAGTCCTGTTCTTGCCTCCTTGGCACATGGGCAGCTGCCTGGCAGTAAGGAAGACCGGTCGTGTGTATCTCGACAGAGACACCAAGGTCTGCCTGCACCCCGCACTGCTCCCACCACCCAGAGGGACCCCTGCGTGCCCGCTGGCGTCTGCAGAGCCGCAGGGAGGGCAGTTTTGGTGCCTGCCCCGGTTGGGCTCCCCTGTTCCAGCCTTGCACAGGAGCTGTTGCTTTCGTCAGACCAAGCTGCCAAGTCTGCTTTGCACTGGGGCTGTAGCTTCCTTCCCAGTTACAGAGCTCCTAATTTCAGAGCCCTCCGAAGAGCCTACTTGCAACAACAATCCGTTAGCGATCCTGATAAAACAAGTCCCATCCAGGCCTTCAAAACTCGGCCAGTGGATTACCAGTAAGCAGGCAAATGAAGCCCTCCAGACCTGCAAAGAGAGAGAAGAGCTTAAACTTAAAGCTGCTTCCTTGTCTGCACCTAAAAATTGACCTTTTCCCTGTCCTCTTTCTCTCTCCTTTAAACCTTTCTTCAGACCCAGTTTATTCTTCTTTCATCATTCCTCTCTTGAACTACCGTCCTGTGTCATGTCTTCTGTTTGTCATGCCAGGTTTAGAGTATAAATTCTTCGGGACAGGAGAAATATCATCTGTATTTGTAAAATGTCCTGCAAATTTATGGCCCTGTGTAATTTATGATTGTAAGTGCAAGACATATTTCAGTTTGACATTCCAACTTATATTTTCAAAGCCATAAATTAAGTATTTATGAGCGAGATCTTGGACACTTTATTTTTAACATGTTATGCTTGAGTGTTTATTTCAAGGATAGATAAATATTGAAATAATGTGGGCAGAACACAGTTCTCACTTTCTCCTTCTTCAGGCAGTATTGAGGAACGAATGCCCTCTTTATTGCCAGAAAAGGGATATTTTGCTCTGCTTATGAGGATCCAGCGTACTGTGCGTCACTGAGGAAGAGCGAGCAATGATGACTCCAGCTAAAAATGGCTTTGAAAGGACAAACAATGACTCTCTTTCAAAAGCACTTGCTAACTAAGCTGATACAGAAATGTTATTTTGATATAGCACAGAGTGAGTATGAATGTTCATCTCTTAAGAAAATATTTGAGGGCAGCTGTTGCTGTCTTGTCCCATATGGTTATGCTTTTAAGCATGGCCTGAACTTGAAGCATTTTCCTTTTATGAAAAAGAAATTTTTTAGCAAAATCCCTTTTCCAATAATAATATTCACATGCCCGACTTTGCTTTTGATATTTCTCTAATTAGTTAATCTCTCGACAGATAGTTCCTTTGTCTTCTAGCTCTGTCCTGTCTGCATTTTCTACCCACCATTCTGAAAACTTCTTATCTGGTTCAGTGTGGAAAGGTTACCCTGCCTTGTTTTTGCTCCAAAGGATCTTAACTTACACTGTTATGACCATGTGTAAAGTCTCACAGACCAGGTGTGCTGCATCTTCGTCACAATCTCAAACCAACCCTCCTCTTTTAATGTACTCACTGACAGTTTCTTGTTAAATTTGTCTCTGTGAGACTCTTCTAAACCCAACCCTCAGCAGGGCAGATGCTTTGTTAATGTATCGCTTACATCGTTAAAAAACAGAGAAGCATCCCTTTAAACATGGAAATGTGTTCATTCAGTGTGCTCTGGGCCACCTGGCGATGGAGTTGAGATTATGCATTAGGAGCTGGGCTCCTATCTATACTGACACTGATGCATAGCTGAAGACAGGTCATTTTCTTTTAAAGGCAGTGTTCTGCACAGGATATTAAACAGATGCTCTTTCCAGGAGCCAGTCAAACGGAAACAAAAATTAAAATGAGCATCCCAGAGAAGACTGGTAGAGTTTAAATCGCAGTGGCAAGGCAACAACATGAAATGTTTGCTGCTTATCAAAGGGACTTCAGGAAAATGCTTTTTGGTCATTGTTATTTTAGTGAAATTCAGGTACATAAAAACAGTTTGCTTCCCCAAATGTAATTTATTACTGGCTGAGCAAAAATTGATGCATATTGTTGCTGTATCTACTTCTGTAGTATGTCTACAGAAGAGGATGAGAATAGAACCCTTTATGTTACTGGGAAATGCTGGAATAGCTCTGATATATGATTGATAAATAAAAAGAATAACTGAATTTGCTAATTTCTGCTATGCAAACAAGGTACCTATTGTGGCACTAGATACTAGGTTATGTTTTCCCCTGTGTGTTCTGTGTTATAATCCCTGACAGATTCATACAGCCAATTCAATACATCAGTACTGAATACACCAGTAACATTTCACTGTCATCGGCTCCTAACCTTTTATTCCATGTACAGCATTAGGTTCTGATGGCACTCAGTGCTCATCATAACATTTCTCCATTACAGCTGGAGGTGGTCAGGCAGCTGGCTCCTGCAAGTTATCACATTCTCTCATCCTTTTTTCCCCTTTTTTCTTTTCATGTCCTTCTCTTTTGCAAGTATTCCCTGCATTGGTTAACACTGTGCTATGAAACAGAAGTATTTTGATGCTCCACTTTTTCACAGCTAGTTAATACCTATAGCATCTGTTGCTTTCATGACAGAGTTAGGAGGTCAGCAGGGGCCACACAGTGGTAAGGGCCCAGTTAGACCTTTAGAAGATGTGAATAAGAAATATATATTTGCAGAAAGAATGCTATGCATGATGTCAGTACTTACGGAACAGCACAGTATTATTACTACTATTTCTCAGGACTGGAGATAACAGAGGCTTAGAGAAGGAATCCAGGAAGGACAAGTTTTGGCAGCTTCAAGTATTAAATGATAATGGATCAGTCCTCAAAAAAAAAAAAACTTAGTCTGCCTTAAACCCATGATTATAGAAAATATAATAATGAAAATCTTGTTCTTCTTATTTATCCTCTGTTGTCTGAGGCTTATCACTGCACTAGCTTAGATTTTCAATCTTCAGTCAGGGTGTCTAGACACTAGTCACATAAAAATCTTGAGTCAGCAGTTTAGGTCCTTGAGGCTTGTTGAAAAAGGATCCAAATGTCCTGAGGATCTGGATAAAAATATGTATCAGCAACTTTCAAAAGATAAAAACAGACTTCAAAATACCTGAAAATGCATCAGAGGCCCAACTGATTAGATAAAAATTATGCAGAATCTGCATATCTGTGAAAGAAAATTGAGGTCTCTCTTCTTCATAATATTTATGCTTGATTCAAAGTCTGCTGAAATAGTAAAAAAAAAAAAAAAAAAAAAAAAAGGAATGATTTGCATTAACCTTGGAGCAAGCTTTGAACAAGGGCTTGGGAGTTGCAGTTTGGGAAGCACAGGAACATGGGGAACTTTGACTCCTTCATGGAGATTTCTCTGTGTTTTTTTCTTTCCTATTCACAATGCCTCACAGTGCAATTGCGTAACAGATGATGTACAGTTATGGAATGAGTGCTGTTTACAAATTTAGGATCATTTAGAGCTAGCACTTTCATTGTTAGTTATTTGGAGGGAAGGTAAATATTCAAAGTATTTAAGATTACTTTGCCTTTGAACTCCAAGTTCAAAATGAGGGCATGTAAAATGCATCAATAGCTCACAAAATGTATCCTGTGAGATTGAAAATTAATATGACCAAGATTTAAAATGTGTCATTGAAGAGTCAGAAACAGTATAAGACTGTGAAAATAAAATCAACACCAGAATGTGAAGATCCAGTATCTGTTTCCACAAGTCCCAGTGATAGAGTTTCATTTTAGAAATTCCTCCTTCATTGATTAACAGAGGAGTTTCATGCATACTTTAAACTCCCAAGTGGCTCCTTTGGCTTCCTTGGGCCTAAACAGGTGTTAAAGTTTCTGTACAAGCAGAAGAGTTTGGCTGAATTTATACCCTACAACCTTGGTGTCCGCTGCTGACACACTGTTAAGTGGGGCACTTTATGTGTGTGAATGCTGCCCCCCATGCAGACATCCAGCTTCTGCATCCTGCTGCTGTACAACTTTTTGATGGAATGGCTTATGCCTAGAGAGGTCAAGCAACATCCGCAGGTTCAGCTTGATGCGAATGGAGCAACTCAAGGATAAGGTGGTTGGGGTGGCTGGGTCTGACCAGCCCATGAGAAGATTTCTTCTCATAGCATGCCTTGAAGCAAACTTTGTAACAACAGTGCTCAGCTCCTCTATGGTTTGGGTAATCCTGTTTATGAAATTCAATTCAAAGGAAACAGGCAATTAAATCCTAAGAGTATTTATCAATACTACCAGATGAAAGACCACATAATCGTAGTGATGGAGACACTATGGATTTCTTTCCACTTTCTAGATTCAGTGGTCTGCATTTAGTTTTGAGTAGAAGTTCCCATTAATCATAATTTTGATCAGTGTTGGGGAATACTCATTGCATTCACCTTTCAAATCCAGTTAATAGTAGGTAACAATTGGATCTGACTAATTGTTAGACAAAAAAAAAAGAGAAAAGAATGCCTTTTTCTACTCTCTCACTTCCTCTTTTTTCTACTTTTTTCTTTGCCCCCTTATTTTGCAAATACAATAGCTTTTACATAAATGTATGTTTAAGTTCCTAAGAAAATACCAGTCTTCAAAAATGCTAAGTATATTTCTGAGCTGTACACAATTAACAGGGAGCTGTGCTCTCCTCAGGTGGGGAGAAGAGCACAACTGCTGTCAGATGCAGATGGTCATATGTCCTTGTCCTATAATGTGACCGATTCTGCCCCCATCATAGAATCAGGCACATAAGCGCCTATACATTCTTCTGCATGGAGGCATCTAATCATAGCCGGCATCCAGATGTGTTTCTTTCATCTGAGCTGCTGCCCATAAACTTGTTTCCAACTGACACGCGCTGGCATATTCAGAAACCCTTGGTGAGAAAGGACAAGAAGTGGCCTGTGCCAGCAGGCTGTGCCTAACCTGCAGTGCGGCCGCCTCGAGCTTTGCAAGATACCACAAAGCAAGGAAGTGGTCCCTAAGGACAGCTCCATCATGGAGTCACAGATGCATCGCCTGTAAAGCTACTGCAAAAAGGCCACCTTCTAAGATTTCCAAATCTTAGAAGGGCCTGAGTGGTTAAAAAACACTACATGCCATAAGACAGACCCCTCTAGTTTCCTCTAGATCAAGATCACCAGGATGATAATTTTGTCTGTTTTGTGCTTATGAGTATTAAGAGTTCATGCTCTACAGTAGCATAGTTCTTTAGTCATCATTGTATTTACACCATTGTATAGCAAAGTGCATGTGTACTCAAGCAATGGTATACAAACTGCAGCTAAGGTCCTGCTTTAATTCAGTCTTTGCCTGTTAATACTGGAGAGAGGAATACTTTTTTTTTTCTTTAGTGATTATTTTGGGTCTACAATATAACAACAACAAAGAACAAATTTTTATTCTAGACTACTATGATTAAAATTATTTATCTAAGCAATTACAAAATCAAAGTATCTAGGTAATCACAAAAAAAAAAAAAAAAAAAAAAAA
>WBNA01000339.1:230475-247166 GCA_013398345.1 Nothocercus nigrocapillus
ACAAATACAGCAACAATGCAAGAGCTGTATTTTTATTATTATGCATCTTTTATTCCATAAAGCCTTTTTAGCTGTCTCAGGTCAATCAGACGTTGGATTCTAGGAGGTTGCCCAAGAATGGGAGTCCAGCTTCATGAATCTCTTTTTCAGGTAAGACTGCAATTTGTTTTTTCATAAATGGTCTTAGCTCAAGCTCAGATATATTACTAATGCATTTACTGGTGTTTCATGAAACAGCATTGAAATTTCCATATTTGAGCAAGTTACTATTCCACATAGTAGGTAGATGCCCTATTTCTCTGCGTTTCTGAGGAAAAGATAATGAAGAGGCTACTTGAGCAACATCTTCCTTATCGTCGCAGGAGTTTCTTCCTAGTCTCAGGCACTTAGGGGCTGTCTTTGAATGAAAGATTGTTGAGATATAACTCAGTGAAGCTTTTATGAGGAAAATCCAGTACTTCAGTACACCGAGTACATCTGAGCTTGCTTCAAAGTCAACAGAAGTAAAGGGCATTCGATGCCTCGGTACTAAACAGGTGTTTGTGAATGAACATGAATTCTGCCTTAGCTTGCAATCATTTTGCTCTCTGTAAATGTCAGTATTACAGCCCTGGACTTGGATGTCTGTAGGCAGTAAGCATTACATATAAAAGCATTACAGAAACCCTTGCTAACCAAGAAAAATAGGCAAAGCAACCAGTAACCTCCCTTTACAGTAACTGCAGGTCTCCATGACTCCCTGCAGGCCTTCCAGGTACAATGGCAATAATGAATTAGGTCTCCTATGTGACAGGAAAGATCATGGGCATGGATCCTTTCTTGAACTTGTCTAACAACATCCACATCTGATTCACCACCACAGAGCAGTAACTCGGAGCTGAAAGTTAGCCATATTTACCGCCCTTTCACACAAATACAGGCTAAGAAAAAGCTATTGATGGACCGTGGCTAAATTCTAGAGCTAAAGCAATACAAAGATAATTTAATGTAACATTAGAAAAAAAAACTGTCAGAAATTCCACTCTCAGGAAAGGCTATTATTGTATGCATAGTTCAAAGTCCAGAAACACTAATGTATTTCATCAGCTAATAAAATTACTCTTTGGGATTTTTTAAATTTGCAATCCACTGTGCTTATACATTCCAGGGAAAAATACTTCACTGCTTTGAAGAAATGCTGTCTAAGATGGAGTCACTCCATCTGAAAACAAAACAACTGCAATGTTATAAATAGCTAGCTGTGGTACACGAGGCCTTGAAGTGTTTTACAAAGAAGTCATTGTACAAGTGGGAAAATCTCAGTGCAGTTGGGGAAGCGGTTGGTTAAGATTATTCAGAGCGGAGCTGGTTTCAGAAGCGAACCATGAGGGGGGCTGCCCTGCAACACACGCACTTCATAGTGTAGTTTAGGTGTGCAAGCTCCTTTTTTGCACAACTAGAGATAGGAAAGGTGAGCGCAAAGCATCAGCTGAGCCTCTAGCCAGGCTTTCTAGCACTGACTGTGCTGGGCCCATGCAAAATGCAGGAGTGAGTGTCCCAGGCCTGCCAGATCCACCACAGTATAATTCCCACCCCTGTTCTCAGTCAGTAAATCCGCTAATAATGCAGTGGAAAAGAACATACATTTTATTTTTCAAGGAAAATGTGTCTAAACTTTTGAGATATGTTATGACCTTTTAGTGTGAAACTTTTGCTAAAATGCTAAAGGAATTTTGGCAGACTGGGTAAAAAAAGCAGGAAGAGGTACATTAAAATGGAGGAAAGCAAAACACCAAGGTGCTCTTCCCGCGCCAGAGACCTTCTGACAATATTCTTGAATTTGCGCCACTGAAGTCCCCAAAGTTCACCAGTGGCATTTTGCATGGTGTTCACAGGAAAGTGGGAAAAGCCTCATGTGTCTGTTTCTCATTTCCTCTCCTGCGTCTCACTGGAGGTTTCAAGCTCCTGTGGCTCAGGATCTCAAGTGGCCCCCTCCTACCTGTGCAGGAGCACAGGAGTAATGGGCAATCTGCAATTTCTTTGCAGCTTTTGCCTTCTCAGGAAGCTGGTCTCTCTTCTGAATGTAACTCCAGATCACCCCTGCGGAACACGGTTCTCTTTCACTCCAACGTTTGTCCGTGTTGGTGCGTTATAGTATAAAATGTCAGAGACGGGTACTCACCTTGCAGAAACTCTGCTTCACCCTTGCACTTCATTTTTGCTCCTGCAGCTGTTATTGCCTCCCCCTTCTGCTGTGCTGTGCTGAACAACAAGTAATATGCACTAGGGAGGGGAAAGGGCCTTTCTGCAGTTACGTATTTTGGACATGCTGTAATGAGATGAACAGGAGAAAGGTCTGACTACTGACCACCCCAGGTGCGAGGCTGGAGGGTGACTGTTGTTGTTGCTCTTGGTGTTGCTACAGCTGTTGTTCCCCGACAGGGACACGCTGCCAATATTTTAACTCTGTTGGTTACACCAGCTACTTCCTCTGCCAAATGTATACAAACGCACAAACACAGAGTTCCGATATTTTTCCTTACATCTTGCTGCTCCTCAAATCCAGTGACTTTTGATATCACTCTGACACCCAGGCCAGACGTCTTCCCACTTCCACCATTTCCTCTCCTCATTACTTGGCTGAAGCTCATGTTGTTGGTCCCCAACTTAGCAGTCTAGCATCTGCGGAGGGCGGCGGCTCCAGCTAACATGGGATTGACTTTCTCCTTGGAGAGGCTTCCGTGTTCACATAAGGCATAAACTGGCCTCCCCGGGGGCTCGCCTGAGCAGCTCAGAGCCTGTCTTCCCAACGGGCCTGTTCTCCAATGATGATTCCACAAGGAAAATAGCTGAGAACTAAGGGAATCCTGAGCAGTTCAGGTTGCAGCCTTCATGTCTGGTTAGCATGTGAAACAAGACTGTGTGCAATGAGAACTGACTAAAGAGACATTTGGGGTCAAAAATCAGCGTGGGGAGAAAGTAGCATAAACAAGGAATCAATCGAGCTGAAAGCATCGCTTGCTGCACGCACACAGGTGGCTTAGAGAGGAGGAGTCACACAACAAATTGACTTTTTCTTTAATTACTTTGTGTTTTTTTCCTTTTTTTTTGTAAAAAAATTTATATGGACAGTCTACGTAAACCATTGTCAAAGCAAGAATAACTGCACTTTTGCTCATTTGCAGTGGTGTGTTCTTCCTTCTCTTTGCCTAATAATATGCTTTATGTTTTCTGTTATGAATAGCAGCCGATATATTTGTCTCTGGCCAGCTCGATGCAAGTAGTAATTTGCTAAGCAATTGAATGTAAAGTCATTTTCAAATTAATAATAATCTCCCTCCCTTTAGGTCGCCTCTGCATGATTGCTGGAATTTTGCTTTGACTGTGAATGAAAGCTTGATGAAAAAGTCTTCATTTCTCATGTTTGCATCCTGCAAATGTTATGTCTTAAATCCCTCTTTTTTTCCATATGACTTCATGTGCTAGCAATTTGACTTAATGAATAGCTACAACAAATGTAGAGCATGGAAATATTGTTGTAAGACTTTTAGAACATTCTTGTGCTTAAGCAAAGTATTGCATTGAAAGAGATGTAAAGTATATAATTACGCTGAGACCTTGAACAAAATCCTGCTTCTCCATTCCTTCTTACCCATTTTTGGACTATGTGAGTTGGCCTTCATTATGCCCTTGTTTTAAACAACATATTGCTGAGTTCCTGTGCATCTGAACTTTACTTTCATCTCATGAGCTATGGATGCATCCTCTGGATGCATTTTAGGCTACTAAAATGAACCGATTTCTTGTTTATTTTCCTTTTTATCTGAAGCTCTGCCATATTCCTTAAGGTAATGATGTCATTAAAAAATCTCACATATGCCGACTGGAATTTTGGGGTAGGGGATTCAATTTAGTGGAGGCAACAAACAGGTAAAGTCTAGCATTAAACACAGAGAGATTTCCTCTCTGGTATATTTACAAATATCAGACAAGATAAATGTGGCTTTCCCTGTGCTCCAAGGCCAGCCTGCTCCCAATTTGTTTTTCCTTGCCTAAAAGAGCAGAGATCAGAGCTTCTGGTGCAGGTTCCACGGATGAGGACTGTGACATTTCCTTCTGTTCCCTCACTACCCGAGTCTCTCAAGCTTAGGGAAGAGGGGTAGCACTACCCGCCCGTCTGTGTTTCGAGGGCTCTCCCGCACCGACTGACGCGACGCTCAGTCCTTGTTTTTTCGTATTCCACCGGCCTGCCGGCGGTAGCCAGGAAGGGCCTCCCGAGCTCAGCGCCGCAGGCTCGCGCGGGCACCCTGCCGAGGCGCGAGGCGGGCGCTGAGCGTCCCTCACTGGGAGAGGAGGCTGGTGGGGAGCCTGGCCCCGTGCTAGGAACAGCAATACGAACAACATAATGCACCAGTTTGTTATTTTTAGTGGAAATTCAGCATTTTCCACAGGAAGCGGACCTTCATTGGGTGAAACTTTGTTTTTCCTGCAGGAGAGTTTTCAGAAGAAATCCCCTAAGTTCTCACCTGGTTGCTCTCCTGCTCAGTTAGCTTTATTACTGCTCTTGGGATTTGAACTCCACCTCCTCCTTTGGCAGCTCAGATGCTTTTGTCTTAATGTGCCTCAGAAAATGTCACTTTTTAGCATTTTTGTGCCCATTCTGTCTCATGAACAGTCTTTCTTATTCTACACAAGCTACAAAGTTAAGAAAGGGCTGAAAATGCAGCAAATAAGGTTGGCAGGGCATGGTCTGATCCGAGCTGAGCTCACCGAGAGGAGTGGTGCACGGAGTCATGCTAGCTCCTGTTTCACTGAGGCCTTTTAAGAGCAGATGAGCATCCCTTTGATGTCTCCTGCCCAGCTTTCCTTAACTCATTAGCATTGCTGACTCCCTCACTTGACCAGCTTTTGGGAGAATTTTGAAAAATTTATTCAAAACTCTATTTTAAGCAGTTTGCAGCACCAGCACAATAATAGCACTGTCACACTGTTTTACAAGGCCATAATTTGGTTCCCTTGTTGGCATAAACCAGGAGTGCTTTGGTCTGGTAGTTTCTCCACTTGGTGACTGGCTTACTGCCATTTAAAACAGCCTGACAGGACTATTACTACTTAAGGAAGGGACTGACATCTGGAGATATGATTGGTTGACACCTCTTTTTTATTTGGCATAATATTTTTCTTCTTGGAAGTAGCATATAAAACAAAATGTTTGCGACTGTAGCACCTCATAATTTACTTTTTTCCCTGCAATGTGAAATCAATTTTAATATGGTTTGCTTAATTTATAACCAGCCTGCCGACACTGCTGTTTGCGGTTTGTGTGGCACCGCACGCGCAGAGGATGCAGCGGCCGCACGGCTGAGGGCAGGACGAGGTGGCCACGCTGCTTCGTCCCGCTCGGGAGGTACCACAAGCCGGGAGCTCCTCCTGCAAGCGCACACTGCCTGGAAATGCACAGGACATTGCATAATGCTTAGAGTTTTCCTAAGCTGTTGCATGGCTCCTTCTGAAGAATTTGTTTGCTTGTACTTGGGAGACGTCTGCATGCCACGATGTGCCACCTCCGCAACGCTGCGCACCAGTGGGACCGTCCGTGCGGACCCGGCCGTGCTGCCTCTCTCCATGTGCCTCGCTCCACATCACATCCGAGATCACTCCTGTGTGGTTCCATTGCCCACCTTGTGCACAGATCCCTGCTGTGGGGTCCCCGAGGACATCCAGGGTGCCATAAACAGCGCTAGGTGACGGGGTCGGGCACGGCCTCGGTGAACAGAGCAGCTCTGTGTCACCCGCGAGCTGGATCATGCTCACAGCATCGATGTCTTCATTTAGACTTCCCCAGGAGGGAAAGGAACCTCACATGACCTTCCAGTTATTTTAAATGATTACAAGAGAGAAAACTGAGACCATGCAATGGAAAAGAAGCTCTTAAAAGAACATTTCCTGCTACAAGAGCAGTTTAGTAATTCTCCCTTCCACTGCAGGCTAAACTAACTCAAATTACCTCGCACTTGGCAGGAGCTGGGAATGCGTGCACTCACTTAGCAGAAACCAGCTGACACACAGCAACTTCTCAGGTGTCTGAACTGATTCCATGGTAATATCTTCTTGCAATACCTGTGCTGGGAATGACAATACCTTGTCATGGGTGTTTTATCTTCCTCCTGTGGCATGTTAGATGCCCATTGTTGCCGTACCCAGATGCCCATTGTTGCTGTGCTTAGATGCCCATTGTCTCAGAGATTAATGAGTAGCTGAAATACAAAAAAGTATTTTGGGTCAACCCAAGAAAGAGAGAAAAAGAAAAAAAAAGTTACCCTTGCCAAAATGAAAGCTAAATAAAACTATTTTTCATTCATCTAAAATGTTTCATTTGGCCCTAAACAATGTCTGACTTTGTTTTGAGGACTGTATCTCTTTTCTTTCTCTAAAAGGTGATGTGATAGGATGCCATCTGAAAAAATATAAATGTTCTCAAAATCTCAGAACCAGTCTTTCAATGTATGTAAAATTCCTTGTTCTGCAGTTCTGCTTTGACCCAGTTTAACACCTTTGGTTTGCATCAGTGAATTGTGTATGCAAAGCTGAATGATTTTTTTGGAAAAAGTAATCTCCCAGCAAATGATGCCACCTAGGCTTAGTGCTTGGCTAACCTGCTCCTGGTTAGCCTTAGTCCTTAAGCCGTATAGGCACATGTTTGCTTATGCTAAATCTTCTTAGATTTGTTTTCTGCAGAGAATTTAAAGAATCCAACTGTTACATTTTTAACATACGTGAGTGCTGAAAATAGTGAGCAAGAGACAAAATTTTGAGACTACCCCTTGTCAATTTTCCTTTTCTTTTTTTTTTTTTTTTTTTTCTAATTGGGTTTGTTTCAGACGAAATGCCAAGAGAATCTGTGAGATACTGGTACTGCTGCTACAGCTCCCACAGTGGGAGCCTTTCTCTGAACTCTTTCTGCTGAGTTGTCTGCCATGGAAAGAAGCCTACAGGCACACAGGTTGTTCATTCCGGGTCACCTCCTACTTTCTTCTAGAGCAGGAGACTTCTGGGCACGTATCAACAGGGCAGCAGCATCAGCACACGCTCCAGCTACACCTGCCTAGCACGGGGCCCCATGGCCACAGCCGGCCACAACAAGGCGGAGGAGTCCTCGGGTAGCTCCAGAGGGCCTGACCATGTGATGGAGCCAATTAATTCTGCTTTCATTCCAGATCTGGTCTTTTGCCTTTAATAAACACTACTAAACATCGCACAGCCAGCCAAGCAGCGTTTGCCCTTTCAGCTATGCCATTGCACATCTCCTTGCAAACTTGCCAGCTTTCCTCCAAATCTGTTCTTGTTAGTCATATTTGCTTTCCAACAGTTACCAAGCGGTTGCTTTCAAGCCATCTTACTTCGGAATGGTGTTGAGCTGCCAAAGCGCTTCCTTGAAGCCAACTCCGGTCCCACACGTGAAAACTGGCAGCTGAAGTGGCATCGATCTTGTCAACCTACATCTCTGCGTTTGCAGCTCTGCCTGAAGCGGCTCGGGGGCACCGCTTTGCCGAGCGGCCGCCGTCCCCGGGGCCGCACCGTGCGCCGCGGGCCCGCCTGGCGCGCGCCGCCGGGGGCGTTTCCGCTCCTCGGGCCGCTCGCCGCGGCCGTGCTCCGTGCCGGCGTCCTGCAGCGGCACGGGCCGCTCGGCTCCTCCCGCCCACGCGGCTGGGGACCGGCAGCCGGGAGCAGCAGCCGGAGCTGATGCTGATGTAAACCTGGGTCACGTCTCTTCAGGGAACGTGTATGTCAAGCAGACTGAGAAAAATGCACCACTGAAAGATGTGTGTGTGCTTTTCGTCTTGGAAATGTCCTGGTACATACAGCGCTGTATTTAAACACAGAACATTCAACACTAATTTAAACTCTTTCTCAGACTCCATCAGTAAGTTTCCCTGGAGTGACAGCGTTTAACCTGTTTGATTAAAGGTTGCTTGTTTCCAAGTTTGCCCAAGACATACTAAATACAGTTGATGGTGTGGATGTTTTTTAAAAAGCCACGGAATGGCCCAGAATGGCCTTAACGTGGTCCAACTGCCCAGCTCACAATACCCCATGGGGAGCCCACACAGGTCGGTCCAGGCAGTGGTGGTACCCAGCCCGAGAGCCGCACGGCCCGGGGGGAGGCTGGGCACAGAGTGGGAGGACTCTGGAATGTGATGTCAGTGTCAATTTTTTTACAATCACATGCAACTTTTTTATTTCAATTGTGGAATCTGCTTCTCCAAGAAGAAGCATGGAAGAAATGACATAAGCTCATGGATCAAAATCTAACAAGTTTATTCAGATAACTTCTTTTTTTTTTTATTTTGTTTTAATTGAAGAAAACATTCTGTACTAAAAGGAGAGTCTAGTTCCCGCTTGGTAACATTCCCAACGCTGCCTGCTTTTTGGCTGACTCTCAAACAGACTCTTCAGAGCTCTGCTGACAGGATTTAGAGCTCACCAGTGGTGCTGGGCTAAGTTTAAAGCTCAAAGCCAGCAGCTGTCTGTGTTTGCATGCATAGCTAACGAGACATTGATTAGCATCTTCAGTGTAAGAAATCCCAGAGGATCGCAGTTTAATGAATACCTCCTCGGTTCTACAAAGAGAATTGCATAGTGCAGCCCAAAGGAGTTTGCAGAAAACTGGCTTCTGCCTGCAAAGTGGGAATGTTTCTGGCCAGGATACCAGCACTTTAGAGAGATTCTTTGTGTAAATACTTGAAGGTGGGCTCTTCTGCTTATTGACTCTGCCACCACTACCAGAAAAAAAAAAAAAAAAAAAGAAAAAAAAGACACCTGCATTAGTTTATTCACTGCCAGCCTTTTATTTTATTTTTTATTTTTTAGTTTAAAGCCCTGCAGTTAAAACCACAACGGATCATTTTATTGGCCCAGTGTTCCTGCTCTGAGAGACTGCACACCTGGAGATTTTTACAGGAGTTTAGAGTTTTCATTTAATTCCTATGGGTTTTTGTCCCCCTCTCTTAACAAGAATCAGAATAGCTTACATTCCTGTACCATGCCTTTCCTCCCAAAGGATCCTAAAACCATTTACAAACTATAAAAGCTGCTTTTTCTGTAAACAGAAATCCCTTTACCCATCAGTGAAGTGCAGCCACCTGGAGGGGAAGGGAGTGGAGAGCAGCAGCTGTTTGAAAACACGCTGCATCGTTACATTTTCAGCAAGAAAGTCCCAAGTTCTGCATCCAGCTGAATGTATGGCTGGAATTTAAGAAGGTAGGATGTAATTTTTCAAATTGTAATTTGAGCAGGACAACATCCCCAGTTCTTGCCCCAAGTGCAAAGAGGCATTTAATTTTAGCATGCAGTCATGACACCAGTTTTATGACTTATCAGAAAAGAAAACAGGACCTCTGGCAGGAAATTATCCTAAAGCTATGTAGAAAGGAAGTAAAGAACCAAGTGGATAATCGGCTCCCAAGCAAAACTGTGTAATACTATTTTCATGAAGGTCTAAGTGCTGTGCAGATCTCAGGCTGCTTTGTGTTTTCAAAGCTCAGAAAATTACAGCCCGGAGGGAATTGGATGCAACAGTTCTCTGGATGGCTCACAGAGATCATCCTTCTCATCATTGTTAGAATATTAGAATAATAACAATAATAAAAATGATTACTAGTGATGATACAAGGAAAACCAAATTCATGAGAACACACTGGAGGCTTCTTTTGTTTGTTTTCAAAGAGATTTCTTTTTGATGACTCAGAACAAATGCAAAGCCCTGTGATGGCAAGTTGTGTTCTTGGCAAAATTGAAGTACAAGAAAAATATAGCAAAACCAACACTAATTTAAGATAAGCGTATGCACCTTATCCAATTAGGAATGATGTGCTAAGGAAGAAAGCTTTATGCCTTTTGAAATACTGCAGCACAATTACAGATTTGAAACTAACTCCGCCCTTCCCCCCCCCTCCAAATGAAGTTCCAAGTAGGACACTAACAGCTCCCAAGGCTAAAGCTGTTTCATGCTCATCACAGCAAAAATAATTACTGCTTATTTAGGCCTCCTTACCCAGGGTTCACCAAGGATAAGCCCCTATCCTGATGAGCTGCGAGAGAGAGACAGAGAGGGCTGTTATCCCAAGTAAAATGAAAAAAAAAAAGAAAAAAAAAAGTACCATTCATCTTTTAATTTGTAAAGCCAAAGCCTTTTTTTTTTTTTTTTTTTTTTTTTTTTTTTAAACTCATAAGAGACCAATATGGCTAAAGCAGCCATGCTGTCTCCACTGTTCAGGCAATTCCTGAGAGTCACTGTGTTGCTGAGCTTGGTGCTTGGATGTTTTCTAGAGTGAAGCTTGTCTTGCTTTGATGACAGGAGGCAAAAACGTGGCCGCTGCTTTCCCTACTAATGCTTTTCTACTTGTTCCTAGAATGAAAGGATAATAACACCTTGCCATCTGCTAACGAAAGGCATGAGCAGAGAGAGCTGAAAAAGGACTAAGCAGCCTAAGGAGGAAAACCAGCAGAAGGAGAAAGTTGGGCAAAATTGTGCACGTGCTGCTCCCACGGCATTCATCCCAAGGAATCTGGACGCTGCGTGGCCCCAAGACTCATACCATGAGTCTTGCTTCACTTGACATTAATTTTTTTAATTATTCAGGTTTCACTTCTGCTTTTGACTCTAGCTGTCATTCTTTGGGGTAACACAGAGGTGACGGTAACTGTGGTGCAAAGAGACCCGTTTGCCTAAATCAGATCTGTGTCCTCCCCTAGACTCTTCACAAGGCTTGGGCAATGCCAGCATTAACGCATCTTGATCCAGTGTTCATTACTGTTCTAAAGTGTTCTTGGCAGGTTAAGAAGAAAGCAATGCAGTAAGAAATGCCAGAAATTCCCTAAAGGAGAAATATTCACAGAAAAATAGAATAAATTCTTCCTGTCCTAAATTTCTAAATATATTGTAAATTGCAGAAGTGAAAAGAATTTTTAAAACAGTAAGTTCACTCTGAACGCTGAACAGTAAGTTCATTTCCTCTCATCTGGTCAATGAAAATAATCCAGTTTCATTTATGCTGAGATCAGAGCAGTACAATTGGAATACAATATTTTTATCCAAATATCAAGTAAAGAAGTATTCTGTTCTTTGATTCATCTTGTTCTTTCATCCAGACTTTGCAACTTTCTTAAAATCTTCTCTATGATTTTACATTTTTATTCAAAATGATGTTAGAAAGGTTTTCCATCGAGGGAGTCTTCTTCAAAAAAGGCCTACAGCATAGTCAGGTTAGAGTTAAAGCAGCTTTATAAAATCCAAAATGCAGCCATTGTTACATCTAATTTATTTTCTTTTATTAGCATTAATTGAAGATAACCCTTTTAATTCTACTTGCTTCCCACATGCTGTTTCCATGTTAGAAGGTCATTCACAAACTATAAGTCATAGCTAGGTTCATTCTATTGAAAGACAGAGCATGTAATTCTTGCAGGGAGATCAACTGATATTTCATCCCCTAGCGATAACAGTCCATAACAGGATGAAGATAACATCAGAGTCATTGAGGAAAAGAGTAACTATACCTGAAAAATGTATCATGACCCAATCTGTAAAGTATGTGTGCAGGAAACCTTAGAAGGCCTCAATGTTTTTATCAGCTCTGCTTATTTAAGTACTAAAATGATATAAAAGCAGGGGGAAATTATTACAGAATTTCAGTTCCTTTACAGTATTTCCTTCAATGGGTCAAGTAGAACTATACCAAAAATAACCTTGGCCAATTTTATTTGAGAAGTATAAATGCAGCCAAAGTCATGGAGGGGCACACCATGTTTTTGAAGGGTAAGTTCCTGGTCCGTCAAACACTTACACATTGCCTTAACCTTTCTTAACAGTGTGCAATTTCAAGCACTGTTGGCTATTGAAAGATAGTCTCGGTGCCTTCTGCATCTTTGTTCAGCAGGGGATATATAAATAGAAGCCAGTTATGCTTTAGGAAGCCTACCTAAAAGTTGTGTTAGTTTTGTAATGGATGTAAGATGACTTGTACCCTGAACATATGAACAAAATAAATACATAAAGGTTTGCTCTAACACGAGGAAGATGATATTCTTGTTAACAGAGGAAAAAATATAATCAGTCCTTTAGCACATATATGCACTAGCTTGAAATTTTTGCGAACTAGATAAAGATCAGAGCAGCAAGTGTTCCTGTAACACATTACTGAAGCCAGGCTGTGTGTTACTTTTGGCAACCACATAACCCCAATTAAATTAAAATTTTAATACAGCTAATGCTGGCATAGGTAAAGTATGGTAGTTGCTTACAAACATGTATCCAGATATTATAGCTTGTGGTTAAAAACAAAGTTAAGGAGAATTGTTTTCATAGGAAGATATCTCTGACATCTGTCTCAGTAATAAAAAAAAACAAAAGTCAGAAAGAAGGGTGGTTGGTATGAGATCTGAGAAGGCTTTTACGTTGTCAGAAAGCTTACACAAACATTGTTAGTAAAGAGTATTTAACACACACTTTAAATCATGTTTTTTGTGCCAGCATGTAATATTTTCCGTAACAAGTTCAGTACATCCATGTGATTGTTTGGTAGGAAGTACCTAAGGAAAGAGCTATTTAATAGGCATATTTTTATAACTGCCTCTTCTTCACAATCTTCCACATAGGTCTATCTACCATGCAGAAGACACAGGTCTCAAATAGGGAGACTTGGAGTAGGTTCAGGATTATAGGCAAAATCTACATTGGGATTCACAGGGAGATTCAAGGTCAGGCTGAAATTGCTGCTCTTGTAAAATTTTATCTCAGTGAGACTGACAGAAAGCATGAGAAAACCGCTCCTGCTATTTTTTCATTTCGGAAACCTCATTCATTAGCAGTTGTCCTGGTGAGTCTCCACTGCTCACACCCAATACTTTAGAAGTAAACCTGACTTCATCGCATTTTAGTTGCATCCCTCTCCCATGTTGAAAACCAGGCCCTTTCACATTTCAGATGTGATCCAAACCTGTGGGAGAGTTTCTGATCTAGGACACCATCCACTCCTTCCATCTAATGTCCCATGGCAGAAATGATCTTTGTGCCGAGCAGGACCAGGGAAGGAAAGGAAAGGTAAGGAAATTCATTCATGATGTCAACATTCATGCTCTGTCTATCAGCTCCTCCTGCTATTTGTAAGTTTAGTCCAACATCAGGACAGCTGCTAAAGCACTTCAGATTAGCACATCCACCAGCAACAGCAGAGACAAGGAGAAGGGGTGAGAAAGAAATGGAAGAAATGGAATCATTGAAAAAGTGCTTTTAGGTCTTGCATTTGTGGTTGAGCAAGCCTTGTGCCTCCTAGCCTGTAGTCTCATTCAAGACACAAGTCATAAACTTGTATGTATCCCTTGACCTCAGATAATCTTCTGGGTTTTTTTAGTTTTGTGTTTTTCATTTTTATAGCATGTGAGCACGTGACTTAAATTTCATACTGTAGAGTCACTATAGTTACTATTTTTTTCTTTCTGTTTTTGAATAATGGAACAAAGATATTAGTTCCTGTGGAACTTGGTATTGCTTCTTTGTCTTAATAACACAACTATGTCTTCAGCCAACCTGTGTTTATTTCATGCTTTACTGGTGCTTTGTATCATCTTAAATAAATCCGAATTCACAGAAGGCTGCTGAAAACTAAACCTGGTACAGGTCAAATTCTCCCATGGACAGTTCTCTGCATCATCAACCAGATCCAGACCTTTGAATGGAATGTGATGGTCCACAAAGATCACTAGGATGTCAGCAGGCTTTGGGGTGGTATCAAGTCAGCTCGGGAGCTCCTGCAGGATTCTGTTTCCTTGCAGTCTGCAGCAAAAGGGCCACATTAAAACTGCCCTTTATCAGCTTCTGGGTATGGTTTTAATTCCTTGGGGCTGAGAGCTGGAGTTTGCATTAGGTTGCTCTGACTAAATGTAGGAAATCAGAATGTAAGTTAAACAGGAAAGGGATTGGGAGGATGGAAAAAAAAGACACAGCCACAACCCCAAAACAGCTCCTACTGCATGCAATTCAGTTCTTGCCTTTTGTGCTTAGCTCCCTTTTCCCATGCGCTTGTTTTTGATCTACAGCGCACGCGACGGTGGTAACTACTAAAACCAAGGGAACATTTGCAAGCTATCAAAGGAGGTGGAGTAACTCAGGCAACTGGAAAGGGAAACTCTGCTATTTCTCAGGATATTTATAGAAGGGTACCCCCACTGCCATTTGTGCTTCAGGGAGGTCCTTCCCTTGATTACTGATAGTGTGTACTTTAGCCATGTGTGGTGCAGCAGATTGGGCTCAGCACTGTGAGCCACAGTTCCCCTTTCCCAGAGCTTCCTTTGAACTCTGCAGCCCTACGCAATAAAGTTATGTGTGGTGCTGGGCTGGCCCACCCAGAGAGCGAGATATTTCTTGGAAGCTGTCTTCCTCTTCCCTGTGCTAAGCTACTGTGAAAATGCTATGGTAGGATCCTTGTGTCAACACTGTTTTCCTTCCTCTCCTCGCTCCAGCCTGCCTGCTGGAGGCAGACTTCCACTATCCCGGACGGAGCGGCACCTTCCGCTCAGTATTGTCCCTGATTTGGGGCCTTTCATTACTGTCCTGGTCACGATCAACTGGATGTTCAGTCACAAATACTGTCATTCCTGTAGTTGAGAGGATCCTTGGACAAACTCCGGAAGGGTTTCGGGTGCTCTCTGTGGTGAGTTTTGTTCTGGCAGGTGTTACTCTACACATAATAAATGCATAGCTCATTCAGTACTGGCTACTGCAGGCAGCAAGCTTATTTTTCACAACTCACTAGCTATGAGCAAAACAAATTGTCTTCAAGTTTTAAAATACTCAGGAAAGACTCTGAAAATTTTACAGTTCACTAGGCATTAGGCGTTAAGGTAACTCATTTACTATTTTGTCTGAAAGTATTTGCTTCCCTCAACATAGTGATGCACATTTTGGTTTCATAGATTTTTTTATAAAAAATAAGCTATATATTTAAAGTAATATTTTAGTATGGAATGTGGGAAAATGCCCTGTTAACACAAAAATATCCTCAAAAGAATAGCTTATTAGTGAGAAGAGACATATGCTATAGCTATCTTTTCATTGAAAAGAACAGCAAGAGCTGTACCCTCATGTTCACTCTTGGTAAAAGAGAAATATTTGGTGCAATATAAAACTAAATGCAAATGTGACTCAAACTAACAATTCCAACAATTGACAATTTCAAATGCACATATATTCACCTTTTAAACTGAACTTTGAACTTTCATGTCCATTAATTAATGAGCTTTTTTTCCAGTGTTTTCTTCACCTATGAACTCTCAATAAGTGTGTGCATCAATCAATCTATAAATGAACTGCTTGGACACCTGTTTCAGTTCCAAAGAAAAGCACTTTTTCCTGCTTCCAGAAAGCAAATTATCATATTTTTATTCTATAAATAATACTTTTCACATATAAATTTCCATATAAATTTCTAGAAGTGACCAAAGTCTCCCTTTACCTCTGAGAGATGGAAAAATGAGAAAGGAGAAATGGAGCTGATGCATTCCCAAAGACTCCGGGATAGCTGTCAGAGCAGATGTAAAGAATCAGTTCCTGTTCATCTCACCGCTAACGTGTTGCTGTAACTGTTAAACCTTGTGCTTCTCATACTAACAACAGCAACTCGGAAGAGCATTACCCACCCTGCTAATGGAGCTACTTGGGAATGCTTTTGCTCTGTTTTCCCAGGCCTCTCCAGAGAACAATAGGCTCATACGTTTTCTTTGGAATTGGCACAGGCAGATTAAAAGAAGAAACCCCAAATAGTGTGTGATATTCATCGGTCTACACATTTGGTAGCGCTCTTGGTTTTGCCAGCAGGCAGATGGGTAGAAATCAAAGACTATATTCAATCCCTGTATGAGCTTTGTGGCTGTTTCCAGATTAAATACTCTGGGAATTTGCCTTCACTCCGGAAAATGCTGGAATTAATTTTGCTCTTACAATTGCACTAACCATGGTCACCAAAGGACAAGAGAAATTTTCTGCTGTGGATGACTCAGATTTGTCATGTGCAAAAATCTTGCTCTGGGCTGATCTTCATAATCAAGCCCATTTCTGGCTAACATGGATGCCGCAGGATTGTTTCCTCTGCTTTGCCAGCTTCCTAGGATCCCTGCCTTTTTAAGAGTCCGAAGCAGCTTCTTGCAGGGGCTCTTACTCCTGCCTGTGTCTAAGGCTGGAACATTTTAGCGCTTTATATCCTACACAAACTGGATCACTGTGCCCCAAGTCCACCCTGGCACAAGAATCGTGCTGTAAATAAGAAATCCTGTTTACCATTGCTCTACTTTGATGGTATGAAGGCAACTAAATGTTTCATTTCACAACTGGGTTCTCAATCCTGGCCTTGAGGATTTCACTCTGGTTTTGATTTCTTGAATACTTTTGTTTTGAACATAATGCCAATGACTGAGAGAGTATATGGAAGAGGAAAGAGAGCAGAGGAGTCACCACATTGCATAGTTTGTGAAAGGCTGGAACAGGGTGGCTGCTGCTGAACAATGCACATTAAAAAGGCACAGAGCCTGTGCTGGCAAGTTCAGTGAGCTTTAAAATGATGTGGTTGTAATATGTCCCCCATGTGAGGCTGCGTTGCTGTGCCAGTACTGCAGCATAGCTTATGCGTAAATGAAGGAAATTCCCCAGTATCTCACTG
>WBNA01000339.1:262269-278373 GCA_013398345.1 Nothocercus nigrocapillus
TAAGGAAGAAGAAGCTATTCGAGATTTTTAAACAGTCATTTCTACTGAGGAAACTAAATGCCTCCTCAGGGAGTAGACACTCAGATTATTTGAAAAGTTATGATCAAATCTGATCTACTGTCAATTGGTATATGTTTTAGTTGGTAAATTCTGGCCCTTTTCAAAGTGACCACATGAGTAAACAGCAGGAATCCTGTTGTTCACAAACCTTAAGGTTTATCTTACCTCTAAGTTAGCATAGCCAGAGGCACACATTTCCCAGGGCCCTTTATCAACACCTCTTCTTGAGGAAGAAAGAGATAGGCCACCAATGCTCAAAATTCATTTGCACGCGAGTAAACTATAGTCTCCTACCTACAGCAAACCCATATTGCTAGGTGTGACAGATTATCATCTGTCACACAAAGCGTGATCTAGAAACAAGTGCTGGCTTCCAATGTATCACTGCTCACTTCACAGTGCAGATCCACCAACGGGCCTCTGTAGTCTTCTGGTGTCTGGCCACCGTGCTTCTCAAAAATACGTTAGACTGCATGCTGGCCGAAGTGTCTCACCCTGACAACTTGTTCTGGAGCTAGAGTGGAAACTCTGACTAAAAAACAGTAGAGCAGATACTGACAGAGATGGTGAACATCTCTCCCACGTAATAAGAAGATCCTTAATGCCTTAATCCTAGAATATTTAGAACAAAATGAAGCTACATCATGTTAATACATAAACTGCCACTCAAGCATGAGAATATGTGACTGTAAAAATGAGCTGCCAGCTCTCACTCTGAAGATTTTAATATGGTGGAAAGTCTGCTGAACTCTGTGTGGAATGCTGATAAATTCCAACTGTCCAAGTACCTCCAGGACAAACCAAGAGTCATAATTTCAAATACAATCAAATTCCACATGAGTTTTAAAACTGAAGGATGTGTCTGATGGGTAATCTGAATTTTAGTAACATCTGAGCTCACCACTGCTATGCTACTGATAATTCTATTATGGATTTACAGGATCAGCAAATGTGTACTATTTTTTTCAGGCATTTGTCATCAGAGATACAATGCACCCATCCCAGCTATCAGAAAGCAGTTTCTTGTTTGCTAAGCCATGCACATCTATTTTGACATTCTAGATTGCAAATTTTTGGCAGAGACTGGGCATCATTAGATTCAACAAAATTCTCATAGCAATTCTATGTATATAAAAATTCTCCAAATAAGGGGAACACAGCACTGGAAGTTAAGCAGGATTTTTTCCAAGGAATTATATGGCTATGTATTACATAGAGGGTCAGAATAAATGATAGTAACGGTCCCTCTGGGCATTAAAATCCATTAAACCTAAATAAATCTAGAAATAAATGTAGTGAGAGAGAGAGGATGAACTACATTTTTGGTGTTCTTTTTTGCTGATGTTTACTTTGTAACAAGTAAGCTGGAATTCATGATGTTTATCAAGCTGTTTTATCCACACAGAGAAAAGCCAGAAGTCCCTTTATATGTTTTAAATTCCAGAACTTCATTTTGTCATTTTGAAGAGACATTCTATTTGGTAATTTATCCAGCTTTAACTTAATATACATTCATATGTGTATATATATATGAGTGTGTGTATATACACATATATATATATATAAAATATATATATATCTTTGCAAAGAAAGATGTAAATCAAACCTTGTTTCAGGGATTAAACAAAATGCCTTTTCTCTCCTCCTCAGCAGTGCTTTCCTAACTTCTCAGTTTGCCAGAGATGTGAAAATTCAGTTGCTCCCACAGGTGGACTACAGGCATACAGAGATTTTTCATGAAAGCTCTTAAAACAAGAAGTCCAAATTATGCCAGAGCACTTCAGTAAAGAAAACTGCACATAGATGAATGCCCAGCTATACTCTTAGAAAAAAAGAGCAAGGATGTATCGTACCCAACGCACCATACATTTACTTTCTGTTTGAGAAAGCAAGGCTTGGACTGCATAAAGCAGTCCAGGCATAAAAATACATGCATAAAGCATATATTTCTTTTCCATTTCTTTTCTTTTCCACTGTATTTCTGCTTCCTTGACCCTCTGATAAAGGAGAGCAGGATTGAAACTGTGAGCCATTATATTCCTTTTCTTTTGTGTTGAAAGAAAATCAAGAACAGCACCTTCTGCAGAAAATCTTGTGCTATATTTTAGGAATTCATCATAGATGTTCATTAGATAAATAAGTAAAGTTAACCTAAAGAGTCAAATGGGACTGCAAATCACTTGCCTACTTCATGGAGCTCAGATAGTCCTTTTTTAAATCACCACCCTACTGAACGAACCTTTCCAGCCTTAGTAACTGTAAGTCCTGTTTATTTCACAATGAAAAAGATATTGAGAGACAGGCCATGCCCCCCTGAAAACTATTTTTAAAATCAATCTCTTCTGCATCCCATCAAACAGCCACAGTAACAAAAGTATGTGAAAAAACATGACAAAATTCTACACAAGACAGGCAGACCCACAACAGAGCATGTTGAACAGCTGCTGAACCTATAGAAGCCACAGTGTTTCCTGCACTGATTGTCTGAGGAGCTGAGCTTATTGAAGCCAGGGTGATTTGGAACAGCTTAGATGGGAACTATTGACTGAAGAGCCCTTTTGTATGGAAAGCCATTGTTCGGTAAAATTTTATGACTTCACAGCTTTTTAACAAGAGAAATTTTAACAAGGAAAGTTTCCTTCGAGGTTTCTTTATGAAGTGGGTGAGCTGAGTTCCCCATTTCTCCACAGATTAAGCTCTGTTCTAAGAAGCTTTCTTGTCCTTCATCTACTGGAAAAACAAAAGGCGCAGCCTGGGTTTAGCACTGCAACCCCCTCACCACAAATCAATACCCTCCTTCTCTCCACTCCCTCAAAAAATTAAAAAAAAAAATGGAAGAAGGAACAGTTTAACTGTTATTATTGTCAAAATGGCCTTTAGAGGAGCGGCTGGTGATGACCAGGGTATCTCCTGTCTGGATCATACATTACCAGGAAGCCCTTCTGTGTTGGCACGGAGCAAAGCCAGCAGCAGTGGGAGGCCAGCAGGGACAACCAACGCTTTCACCAGTGTGTCGCCTGGGGGTCTTATCCTGAATGGCATTCAATTGCCTGCAGGGAGGGGATTCTCTCATCAGATGCAAAGAAGGGAGAAAACTTTGCTGAGCAAAATATACTGTCAAATATACTCTGTGTGTATGTGTTCCCTTCATTGCTCATTCCCTTGCTACAAGGAGACTCTACTCTGCTTGGGGCAGGGCTGCCTTCAGAGGGTCTTAGAGTCCTCTGCTTAAGTTAAATCTTGGAAGAGCAGAAAAAAAATGTACTTGAGGGAAGTTCTGCTTAGCCCTGACCACTGCTGTAGGATGTGAAAATACCTGTCTATATGGACTGTCTGTAGCTAACTCATATTTTAAAGAAAAGTCTAGGAAAGTGTCTGAATGGTACAAGCCATTAATGACACTACAGAGTCCTTGTCAGAGTAGAACAGTGCAAACCGGCAATCCTTTGTACTTTTGCTCTCATTCCTGTTCTTTTCCTTTTGCTCATTTTCAAAAAGAAATATGACAAAAAAAGTCAGAATCTCAACAGCTCTCCAGGCAATGATATTTCTTGTGCACTTCTGAAAGAATAACTGGAGTAGTGATTTCTCTGTCATGCATCCCTTAAAACATCTTATCATTAGCTTGTCCCTAAGATGCTGAGGACTGCCTGGTACAAGTGCCTCTCTGTCCTCCAGAGAAAATCTAGTAGCAGTAACCCTGGAGTAACAAATGCAAAGCAGTGGCCATTCGGCCACAACTCTTATGCTGCAGTGAAAGTCCTGGCACATGTGGAGGAGGAGCAGATACCAAAACATACAGACATTCAAAGCACTCTCATTACATTCCCATGTCTCATTAAAATCCACTGTAATCCTCCCTGCCAGGACCTTTCTGCCAGATCATCATTCACCGTCTTTGTAAACCATGCCCATAAATCTGAAGAGTTATGTTTCATATCATATTATACTTTAAATGCCATTTTTGAAATTTTTATCTGTGTCAGGACCCACAGGGGACACAATCTAAGAAAATAAAACTTCTGGTATAGTTTTGAAATATATCTAAATGGAGACTAAAAGATAGTCCTGCTTCTACAAGCATAAAATATTCTAAACTACAAACAAGACATATTTTCCTTATTGCTGTCTTATTTCCCTGGGCACCAGAGAAAGTATTTTCCTGACCGTGTGTCCTTTATGCTTTACATTGTTGGTTTTTTCCCCCCTAAGTCGAGAAAACTTCATGTTGATTAGCATAAGCCACGGTCAAAGCAGAGGACATGAGTGAGCCTGACAAAGTGAGGATCCTTCTCAATATATCTTAATATCCTAAAGCTTCATGCTTTGTAAATTGCATCATTGTAGGATTTATTCTCTCCATTTTTTCCAGTGTTTGGACTTGATAGGAAAGGCTAATGGTCTCAAAAGAAAAAGAGCAGAGTCTTGAAAGGCAACAATTGCTCCCTATGTGGTAGTGAACTCCCACAACTACAAATTGATGTCAGGGCACCACACAGCTGGCTGCAGAGGGAAAGCGGTTAGGAACACACCTCAGGGAGAAATGGCATTTATCAGCCATTTTGCTGGTGAAGCACTGTGCAGAAACATGTATTCACGGGGCAGTGAAATAGCAGGCCTGCTGTTGTTCTCATCTGCAAATCTCACACGTATTTGGAATAGCACCATGGAAAATATTTGCTGAAATCAATGCGCGTTGTTTCCCTTCCCTGGACCAGCCAGCAAGCAGCATGTGGAGCTCTGTGCGGAAAACTCAGACAAAACCACCTGCAACTCCCTGGCACTGCGCTGTGCGGGGAGGCTCCCTAATCCCAAGGCACAGGAGCAGTGGCAGCCACAGCACCTTCCCGCACACCCACGGCAAAACTGCAGCTGCAGCACGGGTCTTTCTGAACCCTGGATTTGCTAAGTCCTGCCCTGGTCACTTTGCTGTATGTGTGGTCTTAAAGGGAAGAGGCTCCTCCTTGGGAGCCAGCAGCATGAGCACCGGGCGCTTCAAACAAAACTACTCAGGGCTGCCACAGAATCTTATGCCTTCGTTTTTGCCAGAATTTTACTCTAAAACACTTTCTCCCTGCCATGCAGTCTGTGCCATGACAGCCTTTCAGAGCTTCTGTTGTCTCACTGGTAATGGGTTTGGGCTTTACGGCTGGTGGAGGGAAGTGCCAGGAATGTGAATGGTGCCACACAGACAAAGGAGGCACATGGTCCCTGCAGCTTATTATCAAATCAAAGGTATCATTACGGCAGCTACAGAAAAGAGCTGCGTTTCACAGTTTAGCAGCCCAGCTATTTCTGTAATATTGTTATCTCTGAGCTCAAGACATATTCCGTAAGCCTATAGTACATCTACAAGTGTCTGTTCATTTTCTTCCATCAGGGATAAACAAAGTCACACAAATGAAAGCCTATGGATCAATACTGTGCTGTTAAAGAAAGGATGGGAGGAAGGCAAATGGGAGGTATAAGAATTGCAATGCCATTACAGCCAGGTGCTTGAGAGTATTTATTACTTTCTAACAGCTGAAAATAATCTGTGAATATGCAAGATGTGTACATGAGTAATTTTGTGTCTGCTTAGTAATAAAAAACAAAGAGCATTATAAATGACCTGACAGTCCCAGAGCATTCACGTCATGCGTGTGTGTGTGGGGAGATATGACATATGTTTCACACATACTTTACTCCTGTGGATGCTAAAAGGTCTAGTCCCTGAGCAACATGTGTGCCTATGTGTATGTCCACAAGAGGACTCACGTGGAACTGCTCAGGCTTAGCCGGGGGCTACCCTGACCTCCGAGCTGAGGCCCTGCTTGGGTGCTGAATGTGGGGCTGCTGGATCCGGCATGATGGTCACCAGATGGCTGAAAGCAGGTTACCCCTCAGATACCACTGTGGATGGGAGAACTCTGCCTGCCTTCCGAATTATGCCACCACAAACAGCAGAGAAAGTAGTTTCTGTAGGTGAAATAAAGCTGGTTTCCACCTTCAAGCAGACGGACAGTCTGCTGGCCAAACTCAGCCAGCACGGCTCACTCAGCGCTGGAGCTCTTGTCCCCACAGCACCTACCACCGTAACATCTCAGTGACCTACACATCTTAGTTTTAGACAGTCCAGGGCCAGGATCAGGAGCACAGTCCCTGGGTCTGGAGAGCAGATCTCTCAAGAGAGGAGGAGAGCAGCAGGTGGTGGCCCTGAGGGCAGCAGTGGGCATGTGAAGGTGCCCAGGCCCAGAGGGCAGCACCTCAGATCCTGCAAGGGGCTGTGCCTGCTCTCTGCACTGCTTCCCTGGAGAGGGAAGAAACAGACTGGGACAGAAAGGAGGGCTGAAGGAGGATGTGAAGAGGAGGAAAAGAGAAGAAGTCCCAAGAGCACACGCAGGACCAGCTTTGCAGCAGGCACCAGCCACTGAAAGTGTAGGCATAGATGCACCAGCTGGATGTAAAGAGGAATCACAAGACATGAAAACACACTGACAAACAGTTTATTCCTTGCTGTGTTTGTGAAAAGCCCCATCCTGCCACAGAGCACGTTGTGGCCTGATGCCTTTCCCTCAGCAAAAGGGTAGCAAGACCTCACATTTAACCTATGTTAAGAATAGTCCCCTGAAAGGGCTCAGGAGTCCAAGTCTGTCTCTGCACAGGCCTTGAAAGGCAATTAATAAAAGCAAACCTATCGCAATGTTAAGTAAGGCTTGTATTTCCACTGGAAAATATCTAGATATACAGTAATAAAGAAAAACTTTAAAATGCATTGATTTTAATTTTTACTGTAAAACCAGTAACATAACAAGTGATCAAAAGAATAAAAGCAAGAGCTGATTGAGGAAAACTTTTCACTGAGAATGTATTTTTAGAAAAATGAAAGTAAAATCTGAGCATTTCAGCTAACAAATGTGTACCTGCATCTCTTGGCTACAGACATACGAATTAATTATACTAATGGTTGTGTTGATATAGTTGTGATGATATAAGGATAAAAGCAGTCAAGGTTTGTCAGAAGAGGCAATATATCTTATTACATTAAGACAGGAAGAAGAGCACATGTGCCTGAAGGACTGTTTTTTTTTTCCCAACCGTAACAGTGAACGTAAAAAAGTCTTCGCCTCTCCTGACAAACTTTGCTTCATTTTCATTACAGCATACAGTTTTCTTTCTTTCTGCCAGGCTCTCTTATACTAAAAGAAGCTATTGTTCATGTACAACATCTATTTAAAATTGATTTAATATTATCCCAGGGTGGGGGAAAGGAGGGGCTCCCCTACTATAACATTCTCTCTCTCAGCAAAACATCACCAGTCATTTATTAGCAATGGATTTGTCTGGACTGAAACTGTGCTGGAAACAAACAATAGATTCAGAGTACAACATGTTGTTCATGTGCTTGCCATATGCCTATGTTGCAAGCACTGCCAGGTCTACACACAGTTATTCAATATTTAGAGAATATTATTCAACTTTTACTGAAATCCTCTGTGATTTCATCAGCAAGATGGGTTTCTGTAATCCAGATGGGATCAGTGACATGGTTTAATAACAGGCAGTTCTGGAAATCAAGGTGATTATCAATGTACGGACCACCCACCCAGTGCCATTCATTCAGCTCTGCCGAGGAGAACAGGAAGAGAAACTGGCATCTACTGTGAACCAGCAGCAGAGATATTCTGTTACTTATTTATTGATCTATTTATTGATTTATGATGTGGGTGGGGCTTAGGGGAAGAAAACTGTCTTTTAAAGCCTGGGTCTATAAAATCAACATGTGAGGACAGTTAGAAACTCCTGCAAACTTTTGTGTCAGGAGCTTCTGCTGTTTCTTTGTGTGCACTACAGTCTTTAAACACTGCCCTTTTCAAAACCGTTGCTGCTCAGGAAATGCAGCAGAATGTGCTTTGATGAGCCTTTCTGAGCCACTCACATTCTGTATTTGGATGCAAGTGACCAAGAGTGATACACATAAAATGCCTTCAAAAGCTGCTAACCAAGAAATTATGAGTCTCAATTAAGAATGAGGGCTGTGCTACAGGATCCTTGAGAAAAAGAGCCCAGAAAAGTAATGTAAAATGTAAAGCAATACATTTAGAATCATGTTGTGGTTACCACAAATAGTCAAAATTAGAAGACAGAATTTAATGTGGAACTGCCCTAAAGTTATCAGAGCTGTACATCCAGATAGCTCATTTGAGGGGCCCATATGAATAGATTTGTCTGAAAGGGGAAAGCTCTCAGCGCAGTGTTTCTCAGAAGTGCATCATCACAATGGTTGTCACGCCATGGCATGTGCTCAGTGGGACAAGGCACACTGCAGAGAGCAGCACGACCCACGTGCCTCCAAATCTCTTTCACTGTGGGACTGAAGTCATATTTGCGACGTGCACCAAAGCTGGAGAGAAGGAAGGGGACGTCATGTGTTCTGGCCACAGGATGGACGCACACTCTTCAAACCCCGCAGCAGGGTAGAGCTTCATGACCCTAGGGAAAGAGAAGAGTGCCCAGGGGTGGGCTGCCAGAAGAACTCAACCATCCTGCACTGAGCCATGGGGACTTTGTGAAAGCATAGCACTGAAAAGTGGAGAAAGTGAACAGAATAAAGACAGAGTACAGGACAGGCAACAATAACTGAAATGTTTACAGATTTTGTTTGCTCTTAATGCACAGGAGCCAGAAATATATGTTCTTGATTGACACTGCTGCTCCAACCTCTCCTCTAGGAGAAATTCCATCCATTTGGGCATTAACATCGATGGAAATAAATGAAGCTATTTCCCATTTTCATTTTCCTCTTTTTATATCTTTGTTCCTTCAGCTGTGACACATTCCCCTTCCTTCTGTCTCCAGTCCTCAACCTTTGATAATTCCATTTTAGGCTTTGTCCACACCTCTCATTTTTCATGCATCTTTCCAAGCCCCTTTTGGATCCAGGTCCACTCATTATCCTCCTACTTTAACTCTCTCGTCCCTCTCCCCAGCTACCTCCAGCTTCCCTCTCTCTCTCCACTGGATGCCTTTCTGCCATGCACATATTCCTTCAGCAGAGGCCCTTATCCATGCAGACAATACACTTAGCTGTTGGAAAATACAGGAGAGAGAAACTAATCAATCACAGGACCTCAGTTAAAGGTAGTAAGTGTTGCACTCATGTTAGGAAAAAAAGATTGTATTTAGTTTCATCGAAAGGGGTTTTAATTTTCCAAGACATCAGTCTCATACAAGGATCAAGGCAAATTACGGAACTCAAGAAGCTATTTCCCAGAACCATCCACTCCAGTACAAGGAAGCACAAGAGAAGAAGCAGGTGTAGCCCCAGCTGCAGGAAACCTTCCCTTCCTCTAAGTCCACTGGGACAGGATCCTGTAGTTGCGTAAACTGACTTGTATGTTTTACACCAAAATATTAGGGAATCGGGTCTTACACATTTAAAACTGATATTACGTCTTCAAATTACTAACACTAACTCATGTTGCAAGCTCTGCTTGTCTTGTAACTCTCATTGGGACCCAGAACTCCATTTGCATTTTCAGAAAGTCATCCCTGAGCTTTTCAGTTTGGGGTTATTTAGGATCAAGTGCTCTAAAACTGCTACTGAAAGGTTTGTGACTGTTCAGCTTCACTGGTGTAGGCAGCATGAAACCTTGCTCCAAGATCCTTGTCCTGCCTTTCCCTAGAAAAGCCTCCAGGCAACTTTGCAGATGCTTATACAGAGTTCAATTCCTTTTTCAAACTGCTTCTGGTCTCTACTTTCTTGTCTTTCTCGTACTTGGATTCCTTTGGTGCTGTCCCCCAGTGCAGGAGCACGAATGCCATTCTGAAAGAGTAAGGGGGATTTCTATTTTGTTTCAACTGAAATGTTTAATGTAATCAGAAATTACTAGTATTGCTTCACTGATATCCACAGGCTAGTGGATAGGGGATGGAATGGATTAGAAAGGAGATAAAGGTAAAACCCCAGACTAGAATAAAATAGGAGAGTAAACACTAAGTTACACTTCCATACGAAACTTTACTGGTCAAGCCAGACCACAGCCAGACAAAATAAGAAATTTGAGAGCCAGATTAAAGCAACCTTACATGCTGTAGATATTAGATGAATACAACAATAACTCTGTATCTGTGACAAAAAGGGCAATATAACCACCTTTGATCAGCAAGATGGTATACAACATTCTTTCATGTCCTTCAAAGGCAAAAAGATATTTTATTTACCTAACATCACTTATACCATTGTTTGCTCTCCCAGAGCAAGATCTAGAAGCATTTCAGCTTGTGTGAAGGACACTGAAAGATAAGAGCCCATAAAACCGTCAGATGATCTGTCTCCTGGCCATATGTTAGCCTGTAGATAGGAACAGAACAACAGGGGATTTAGACCAAAGTCTGCAAGTAGAGCAGACATAAACCAGAGCCAGGTGTGCCCCTATGGGCTGATCTCCTGTAGTGTTGATCCGTCTTCAATACAGTGTTGACATCAGTGGACTTTTTGTATGAGCATGCCCAGTTGGCTTTTTAGAAGTTATTAATGTGGACAGCACGTTGTTGAAAGGTGTATGAAAGGCAGGACTTGCTGCTGGACTTTTGGACTTTCCAGCTTAACACAGAGCTGAAATTTACTGTGTTCTGTGCACAGCTGTGTTGAGAACAAAGACTGCAGACTCTGATGATCTTACTTGGCCTTAACTCCACTCTTGCCCAAGGAAAACACTCAGGATTTGTTTTTGTGTTTTGTGTTTCTTTTTATAAACTGTATTTACTCTTGGAAAGATAAGTTAAATGAATGTATCAAGCTTACTATGACATAACAGGATGACATGGGAGAAAAAAAAAAAAGAGGATAAAATAATAGGGAAATGTGTCAGGGACCCATTTTGAGGACATACTGCCCCCCTGTGGTAGTGTGCGTTCAGATAGCTGCATGTCTTGCCGTAACTTTTAAACCGCATAAAACCTGAAGATCTAAATTGTCGTCCTAACCCTGAACAGTCCTGCTTTTTGCGAGATTACGTTAGGTTTCCGTCGTGCTCCTTAATAACTTTAGTTTCTGCAGATTTAAGATATTAAGATTTTTGCAATTTGTATTTTCCGTACACAAGCTGCAGATATGCTGCTGCGTGTGTTTACGTTACATGCTCTTACAGCACCCCTTAGCGGTCAAGCCACCACTTGATTTATGGCTGCACAAGATGGATTTTCAGGCACAGGACAATGTTTCTATTTTTCATTCTGACACAAGACAAGTAAAAAGGAGTGCACCTTGAAACACCTACATAAGGACATCCCTGTAGCGCTCATCAGCTTCACCTGCTTGAGCCCTAGCACAGAGCATCCCTGCCATGCTCAGGTCCATACCAAGGGACGCGAGCCCACCTGCACCTCGCCCTCATGCATCCCCGAATGGATCAGCACACTGGCTTAGTCTAATCTGGCATTTCAGATTTGATGCTTTGCTCTCTTAGTTTTAGTAACAGCAGCTCAATACACAGCAGCACATGAACTGGTCTGCTTAATGTTTCTATTCACTTCCCTAATAAAAAAATGTGCTATCTCAAATACTCTATTAAACACTGAGCAATTTTTGCTTGAAATCCAATATCCAGACCTGGCTCTTTTCCTGCAGTCATTCTGTTTCATTATGGATTGAGTCAAAGCCCCCAGAGTCAAAGGGAATCTTTCCTCTGTCTCATTTTCCATGCTGATAGTTCACTACCTTTTAGAGCATGCTAGCAGAATCTTATGATTAACCTGTTCACAGATATCAAAGCAGTTTTAATACCACCTTATGCTGCACCTTTCTTTTTCAAGCAATTATTATGGGCTGTACATCCGTGAGGACAAGAATTATATTTTCCAGCACCTGCAGCATTATCATATTCTAAGCAACTCAGTAGTGATATTGCTAGCCAGCATTCTTTACAGTTGTGTTAAAAAGCCTTCACTTACAATTTCACAGGCGTCACATCTCACTATCTCTGATGTGGGATGAATATTCTTATCTGTGTACAGATGTCTAGAGGCCTAAGTGAGCACCTCCGATAACATAATGAGCACAGCCCAGATCACCGCGCTCCAAATCGTCCAGCTCAGGCACCAGCCTCTCTCACTCGCCCTTAAGTATTCTTTAGTCTAAATCTCAGGCAATTCTACCCTTGGACTACTTTTTCAACAGGCGTTTTTGCAAGAATATGCTTTCACTCTTGTTTCTTTCCCCGGGCCACCAATTTGTTTGAAGACAGTGAACAGAGCAGTGACATGTACTTATTTGGTTTTCACGTAGCTATCCACTGGCGGCATTTCCCCAACACAAGCTCATGCTGTGCTCACAGTGTAGCAAGGTTTTGCATTGGGAGGATAACTCCTTTGCTGTCATAGCAGCATTTCAGCAAGGTCTCTGCTTGCACCAAAACAGGTCAGTGCTTATCAGCAGCATCATTATTGGGTCACACAGAATTTCTCCATTCTCATCAGTCAGAAAGACTCCCTTGGAAACACTCATACATCTTCAAGAAGCTCTCAGGGTACAACAGCCCTATTTCCCTGGGGTTTCTCCTTACTTCAGGGAGGGTAGGAACCTCACCAGGTCTACCTCCACCCGATTTCACACTCTCCCCTTATGCCAGCAAGACTATCCATTTGGAACCTTGGTGTGTAAAGCCACGTTTGACCTTGCGCCCCCCCGTGCCTTCTCTCAGCACCTTTCACTCCAAAGCCTGTGGAGTGGCAGAGGAAACAGAAGGAGCGAGAGGAATGTAATAGTCCTCCTGGGCCAGCTGCCTTTCCTGTGCTTTCCTGCACTGTGAGAGTAGGCAGTAACACCAGCCAAAAATGTTTTCATTCAGCATTCTTTCTTGGCAACCAAAAAATAACATTCTGGAGAAGCAGAACTATTTCACAGGTTGTTTCTTCTTTGGTCCATTCGCTAAGCTTCTCATGGCAAATGTCCACATTCCCTCAGATCTGAAACTTCAGAAGTTTAGATAGTTTTGGTTTGAAAAAAAAAATATATAAATATCTAAATAAATATGTGTGAGTAGGTATGTATGTTACAGTTATTCTTCGTTTTGTGCATTTCTGAAGGTTAAAATGTATCCAAAGCAAAGCAGGAAATTTTGGTTATTTGTATTGTCTCCTTTCTCAAGTTGCTGAGTCAGCCGGCCAGTGTTTTGACTATACATCTCACACACACTGCTCTTAAACGGGTACACGAGTGCCTAAGTGTGGATTTCAGGTACTTAGCTTTAACACCCAAGACTGAAGACAGGGCTGAGAAAGCTCTCATTGTCTCACGGCTGTCCCAGGAGATGCAGCGAAGTGTCAGGGGGCAGCTTATTCCAGATGTCTGCCATGCTTCTGCTGCAGCCGCGGACGGTGAGTGATGCTCTGCCTCACTCTGCCGAACTCCTGGACGTGATATTGAACTCTGCCTTCACCCCCAGGCACCCGAATGCAAGAAGGAATACGCTGCGACAGCTGAAGGGCCTCCGCAAGAGCCCTCACGGCCAGGGAAAGTCCTCGCAAGAGAGCAGTGGCAGCTGGCCCTTTGCACAAGGTTATCATTCATCCGTGATCCTTGAAACGGGAACGACACGGCAGGACATCCCGGTGGACCACGTGCAGCCTCGTGCACCGCCCTTGTGCCACGTTTCAGGGGACGGATGTCTCCTGGAGTGCCCACGGCCACCTCTGCCAGTCCCTCGGCTGCTCCCTTGGCACAGCTCGCCTCGCTCCGACAGCCCCTGCGTGCTCCTACCACATACCAGCGTATCGCAAATAAAATTTTCAGGCAAGCTGCCACATCAAATTCTTTCTCCTGTGGGTGGTCCCTGGGAACAGTAGGGCCCTGTCTCTAATACCAGTCCTGATAACAGACTGTTTACAACGTTAGGATTCAATGGGTTTGATTTTTTTTTTTTTTCCTTCTTCCACGCTGCAAATTGCTTGTCTAGACAGATTTGCAGCCCCAATCTTTTCTAAAAGAAGGACTTTGGCTCAGTTACTGATGCAATCCACCGATGGAGTGAATCGTATTGTTAAAAGCAGCCTTGCACTGCAGAGTTCCTGTTTTTCTTAAGCTAGAAGCCTTGAAGACGGATTAACTGCATTTCTTTGGTTCTTTTTAAAATAAAATAAAATAAAATAAAATAAAATAAAATAAAATAAAATAAAATAAAATAAAATAAAATAAAATAAAATAAAATAAAATAAAATAAAATAAAATAAAATAAAATAAAATAAAATGACTGTCTCTTTTGCCTGGACATGGGACTACCACAATAACATAAATAAATTCAAAATTTGCTGCTTGCATTTCAAGGCGATAAATTGTTCTAGCTTACAAGTTTGTTTATCCAGTAAACAGTAACACTAAAAAAAAAGGAGAAGAAGCAAGTTTGTACCCTGGCCTCCGTGTTGCAAAGGTAGGAGATCCCTCCGAAAGGCGCCCCACCCGGCCCAGCTCGCCGCACGCGGCCGGCCATTTTGTCGCCTCCACTTGACGCCTGTCAGTGGAGGAAGCAGCCCTCACAAAATGGCGGCTGCTGGCTGGCCCGGCCATGGGCGGTGCGTCTGCGGTGCTGCAGCAGGGACTGGGGTGTCACCATGCAAACACTGACATTTCCCTGCTGTTCCCCGTTTTTTCAGGGGAATTGATGTGGCAGTGGTGGTGCTCTGCGAGCCCTGACATGCTGTTGGTGGCTTCAGCCATGAAGTGAAGTGTCCTTCCCCTCCATGGGGAATGGGGCCACCCCTACTCGCTTGCCGCTGCTCGGGCCAACATGACATCTCCTGGGCCGGGTCTCTGCACAGCAGGTATGGTGGTGTGAATCACCCAACATCTAGGTCCTTTTTCGCTGCCAGGAGGTAAAAAGCAGAGATGGATGACCCGGGTGAGGAAAGTGCACCGGTGGCAAATACAAGCGCTGCTTTCCACACCTACGCCTAGAATTGGATGAGGCTTTGCCCCCACTGACTTCAGCTTTTGGCCCACATGTAGTATTTTTCATATATTATCTCCCTCGTTAGTTGTCAAACAGCTGCACAAATAACACATTTGAGAGGATATAATCCAAAACTATGCTTGTGAAATGATGAACGAACCATTCCTATTCTTTGTTTTCCAAATCAACAGTGTTAGAATGATCAACACAGATGTCTCATTTTCACTTCCAGATGTTTTCTACATGGGGTGGTAATAATCAGTAGTTGTTTTATTTTAAAGGTGTTTTATATAAGGCTATGAAATACAAGCAATACGTAGAGGCCATTTAACTGAAAACGCTATGAGATGCAATGAGCACATAACACAAGAGAGTTTTTAAGGTGGTTTTACAAGCATGGAAATAAATATTTTCCTGTTCTAAAGTGGAAAGTGCAATGGTGTTATGACAAGACACAGCCCAAGAGAAATTAATCAGGCAACATTTTAAAAAGACCGAACTGATTCTACACTCTAAGAGTCAATGCTAATTTTGCTCCTGAACCACAGAACTTTACCTACTACTTCTATTTCTGATGGTGGTTCAAAACACTCAAGAGAAATATTTTCCATGCTTCTTCCTTAAAAACAGCAGAATGATCTTGAAATATATATGCTTTTACATACACAAAGTGGATGTGGATTGGAAACTTCCACTGTTCTAAACAAAGTTCTTCTTGGTGCCAGAAGTGGCATGTATTAAGCTTCATCTCCTGCAGATGTAGTTGCAGGGGATATTCTCAGGGTGGTTTTGGAAGAAGGTACCAAACAGGGGATTTTCTGCCACACTTTTCCCTTAAAACACCAAATTCTGTAATCTTGTCATTGTGTAAGAATTGGAGCTTGCTAGAAATGCTAGATTTTCATGCCCGTAGAAAAAGTATTGGCCATGCAAATTTCAAAGGTTCAAAAACCAACCAACCAAAAAGGTACTTACTAGATACTAAAATCTCATCATTTTAGGGGTGAAGCAAGCCTTTTTTATGCTGGGATTTATCAATGCTTACCTGCAAGTGGCCTGTTTTTCCCTTCATCCTGAATTCTAACATGAATACATGTAAGAACTGAGTGGTCCATGT
>WBNA01000339.1:302676-315797 GCA_013398345.1 Nothocercus nigrocapillus
TGAGGAAATTTCCTTTACCTGCCCATTCTCCCAGCGACCGAAAGAAAGTGTGAGGCAAAGCATTCCAAGTATGTGGGAAAATATATTTCAGAAATAGGATGCATTTTACCAGAGTATGGAAACAGATCAGAGCCCCCAGAACAGTGAGTAGCTGATGCTGGAACTCCTCCATGGCAAAGGCAAAGGCAGGGAGCTGGGATGAAACCGTCCCTATCTCTCTGGGAATGCCTTGGTGCACTGCTCGTCTCTGAGCCCTGGCCTAGATGCGAGGCGTCTAACAAATCACGTGATTTCTTTCTTTCTCTCTCTTTTTTTTTTTTTTCCAAGGCGTGTCCGGAGTTTAGATTAGAATACAACCTATACAATACACCCAAATTCGTAAACTACTGAAAAAATCCAAATTATACAGTGATTTCTGGTGCTTGTTTTAGAGGCAAGATTTTGTTCCATTTCTGGAAAGTATCCAACAACAAAAAGAAGAAATGTAATGTTATTGTCATTGCTTAAGATTTGAAGAGACTAAAGACAGGTCTAAACCAAAACCCTGGATAAGAACATTCCAAACCTTGGAGTTAATGCACATCAGCATTACGTCTTGCACTGCTGCTCCCTAGTCCAGATACTTCCTCCACTGAATTTGTGCTAAGACCAAAAAAATGGATTTATCTTCAAACTTCAAGAGCAACAACAATATCTAATTCTTTCTATAGTGAAAGCAATATCATATAACCTTTCAAAGAGCTCTTGGAAAAAGACATCAATACCATTATGCCCATTTTACAAAGGGGAAAATTAAGGCATAGAGGAGTATTAATATATTTAAGGAGGAATAGGATTTTCAACTCTTTTTTAAAAAAATAAATCTCTTTGAACTGTTACTAAAGTTGAGGAAGTTACCAAAATCCTAAGGGAAAAAAAAAATAAAAACATGCTTACTGCAAGAAAAAAGAAAAAAAAAAGTCTGAAAAAAATGAATCTCAGAAAACAAGATGAATTTAAAAAAAAGTTAATTTTAAAAAATCTCGAGACAGAAACAACCTAAACTTTTCTTGTTGTCATCTGAAAGATTTTTCATTCTTCAAAGAGTAGTTAATACTGGAGCAGAAGAATACTGATGCTTACAAAGGCACTTTGTAAAAAATAAATAAATAAAATAAAGTGTGTATAGTGTGTATGTTTTAAGGATATTCTTCCATCTTCAACACACAAGGCATCTTTAAAACTCAATCTGAACTTCTGACACCCAGTAACCTTCAAACGCAGGGAAGCAGCACATGTCACATGTCGCTTTCAGACAGTAAACCACCACTGAGAGAACTGTCTCGGTTCTGGAGACTGAATCAGCGGGAACGTAGCACTAGGTCTGTCTGTAGCAAGATATGAGGACCAATACTATGTAGCCTAACAAGTACTCAAGCTTCTTTGCACTTAATGTTTCAGCATACTTACACATTTCTGTACACCAAGAGCTCTTGTTTTACTCCCTAACTAATGTCATTCAGAACACTCAGAAGCCTGAACATAAAATTTCTCAAGGTATTTGCGAACAAATCACAAATGCTGTAGATAATCATTTTTTATTTGAGGAATATTATAAATTTGGATGAGTCATATTGTATTTTTTACATGCAACAATGATGCTGAATATCTCCTTTAATTACGGAGGAAAACAAAACAAAACAAAAGTTTAACAGTGGAGGCAGAACCCAAACTTCTCAAATTTATCAGCCTCCTCTGCTCCACTTTTAGGTCTGCTCATGCTCCCAAGCCACCCTGACCATCTTCCTTCCCAGAGACTTGGTCTTCCAATATTTCATACACCAGCACTTAATATATTTCTTCCAATATACTTCAAGTATTTCTTCCAGTACTTCATATTCTTAAAACAGGCTGAGTTACCAAGAGAAAAAACAATATATTCTTCTGGATGTGAAGTATTATTTTTTGAGCCCAGTCCCAGTTTTCCCCGATGTATTTCTTCCCTTTCACAGGAACCCTTTCAGGAATTGCACACTGCGTGGCCAGAGAACTGCTTGTGATAGCCCTTGTATTCTTCTTTTTTCTTAATCCTCTCCCACTACAGTGCATCTGCTCCTGATCAACACTTGTAATATTAGTCTGTACAGGTTATTGCACAGATGGATATTCCTTTATAAGCCAGTTGCTGTTTTAACTGGAACCCATTTAGAGGTTTTTGTAAAGCTTCTTTTTATGTTCCCTTATAAAAGAAGATACCTGTTGTTACCTGTAAGACTTCTGAAGTTTTAAAAATATTAAACTGATATCTGAAAATCAAGTTCTATAGCCAGCAACATGTATCTACACGACTGTAAAAATTATGTAAGGGAAACTAATTTTCAGAAGTCAATCCAAGATTTTTAAAAGTAGGACACTTACTTATGCATAAATATGCATTTTGAAAGCTAATGTTCTTTGTAAACATTTTTTTTTTCTTCCATTCCAAAAGGAAAGAAAATGAAGTTTCACACAGCAACTAAGTATTGCAGGCTAACATGAAGTCTGTAGAAAACTAGGACCAGGACTATTTACAGGTATTTCTCAAGATGAATCAGTTTTAAATTATTACTTTTATTTGCTGAAAAGAAAATTACTCAACTGAAGATCTGAATGAGAACATTCTCATCATTGCTTAAATTCTTACACAGAACCATGTCTGAATGACCCCACATAATCAGAATTTCAACCAGCTAATTCAGAAGAATTAATATTTTCTCTGTAGATAAGGAGGAAGGATTGGAGTCGAGTTGCTCTTTGAAAGGATGGACAGAATTTTTCTTTCTTGCTTGTTCCATTTTGACACCTCAGTATTACGTTCCCTGGAAAGCTCTTTTAGCTAGTATGTATCTAAACTATCTTTTAAGGCATTCTGAGTGATATTACCAGAAAGACTGTGAGAAATAAAAAAGTTAAAAAGAAACATAGATTGCATCTATTTATTTATAAAAAGGTACAGCAAAATAATAATTGAAATGTATATGGCAGCAGTTCCTTTGCAGGAACTACATCTTTCTTGTTTAGTAAGTGCCACTAAGTTGTTCATTAGTACTGCAGTCAAACTGCTCTGGTAATCTTTTTGTAATTGATGAAAACTTTCCTATTGCTTTGTCCCACCACTGAGTGTTGATGCTCAGTATTTAAGATTTTGGAGGTAGAGGTGACTGGGGGGAAGGTCCTACAAAAGAAGACACTCAAAAATACTGAAGACTTTAAGTACAAAGAAAATACCTTAAAACCAAAGATATTTCAAAAATACTTATAGATCCTCACCCTCCCATCTCCCTTGTAATTAAAAATAAATGAACAAAAAGAAGTCACATCTCTCATCCAGGTTCGGACAACTGGAAAATCCAGACTTTTGTTTCCACTTCTAGGATCTTCCACTTCTAACAATCTGCAATCATTCCTCCTTTTGCCACTCACATCCACGAACAGTCCAGCAGAATCCAGTCCTTCCTTTTAGAGCACTGACTTCTAGTGGCAGAAAACAGAAGCAACCCCAAAATCTTTTTTTCTTAAAGAACACAACTTGTAAAAATAATAAAGAAACATAATATGGTTACAGTGACATGGTTACAGAAACATCAGGATATTGCTGTTACAGAGTTGGATTCAGATGCATCAAAATCAGTGCAAGAGTCCACTAACATGAACTAATGTCAATTCTAAGTGAAACTGATAATCACTGACTTAAGTGCACAACAAGAGCAAGCAAAAGGGTTTGACATTTTTACTTTATATCATTCAGCGAGTAGATCAGAGCTTGAACAACACACCTAGTCTACGGGAGGGCTCTTGAAATCCAAACCTGGATTGCAAACAGCTTCCGTTATTCTCCTTCTGGGCTAAAATAGCCACATTACCTCCCAAAGTCTAAGATGTCAGAATTAAGTTCCAGAAGAGGAACTGGTTCCAAAAGCATGAGACACATGCGGTGTTTGAGCATCATGATGCAACTGTACCTATTTTTCCAGAGTTCTTAATGGTTTGTATCAGGGAATAGACTGAAGCACATACTGACTTGTGCAGCAGGTCTTCTCAATATGAAGATGTCCACCTCAGTAGATGTATGCCTATAAAATTATTCCAGTATAGAGAAGCTGTGGAGTTTCCTGTTTAAAGAAGGTAGCTCCTAGCACTTTTCAAAAAACAGTGGTTTCATTTTACAGGGTCTTACAAACTGTGTAGATTTTAGAAAGGAGATGAATAGAAGGAGGCATGAAATATCGAAGTAGGACAGGAGCTTCTGTCCTTTCTTAGTAACAACTAAAGAAAGCAATGCTATATAAGGAAAAGTAGCATTACTATATGAGATATTTTTGCATACCTGACTGTACTGTGAAACCATTGTCTTAGGTGGCTAAGACACTAAGAACTTAAATCTGCTGAAAACTGGTTATTGCACCAAAGCCTCTGGTATGATTTATTGACTCGCACTTGTTGGTTAATCCAGTCTGGCCATTCACACACTACACACCCTTTTTAGGTTTTGCCATATTTGAACCCAGCTCAAACAGAAAAAGTCATGACACGCATCATGTCAAAGTCTTTCAAAATCTTTCTTTTTTTTTTTTTTTTTCTTTAATCTTGGCTCATATCTGCCTGGAATAAAAACTTCAGCAAGATCAGTTACTCCCCCAGCAATGCAATGTTTCTAAGGTGCTTTCAAAGACTGATCCTTTATCCTCAGCAATGCAGGCATATCAATCAGCTGTTTTTGCACTGAAAAAAATAAAGCTCAGCAACACTATTGTCCCCCAAAATAATCTGGTCCAGCAGATTCCATTTTTTTTTTTTCTTATAACCATGAGATTAGCCTTGCCCATTGCAGCAACCACTGGTCTTGTAATGACTTTCTGTTCTGAACTCAGTTCATAAAATAGTACCAGATCAGCTTTCACTGCATAAATAAGACACAAGAAGACAATGGCCCTTTTTCCTCACAGCTAAACACAACAGTCAGTCAGTCAGTCCTCCACACATCAGTCATTTCCCCTCTTGCAATCTGTAGATCACGCTATCACTTCTGTGCGGTATTAAAACTAATAATAAAAAAGGTCAGAGGAAGGGACTGATATGAAAAGGTGAATGTACCTGATCAGAAATAAATTTACCTTGGTTGTCTCTCCCAACTACCCGTATGGCTCAGACAGAGGAAAAAAAANAAAAAAAAAAAAAAAAAAAAAAAAAAAAGCCCTTCTCAGTCTCTCTCTTTCTTTGGTTCCACAATAAAATTATAAGGAGCCACTTATAAGAAAGTGACAACGGCGGCAGAAGGTCATGGGGTAGTTTGCAGCGTAGTTTTATCCTCAGATTACTGAGGTTAAGAAAAGGAATGAGAGAATCACTGTCCAATGCATACAAAATACACAAGACCATATCTGGTGCCCTTCAGTCAAAACATATACTGGGCACAATCTCAGGCACAGCTTCTCTTGGACATATGCATTTTCCTGTCACTCACACATGGGCAAATGTCTACATGAAATCATTCTGAGTCACTAGTGACTTTCATCTCTTCACTGATCAAAGAAACCACATATGATATAAGGCAATGACGAACCAAGCCTCATGGTCTTTACAGAGCTCTGCGTCAGAGGGTACTGACAGGAACTGAAAAATGACTACTTTGTTGAGTATAAATAGCTCCAAAGTCTAGAAGAATAAAGAAATTCAAAACTGAGAATTGCTCGTGGGATTCCTTCCTGTAAACTAGCTTGTGGTGTAAAAATAGCTAAAAATAAACTTTTCCATATGTTTTTTTTTTTTTAAAAAAAACCTCAGTGTGCAAGAATACTTCTGAACTGATGAGATGTGTTCAGGTCTATGGTAAATGAGGTAGACTTTTTTTTTCTTGCTTCAAATACGTTCCAGCATACCCATGTTTAAGTTCTCAGCAGGACTACAGAAGCTTGTATCTTCAATCTTTTTCAAGGCAGGCATTTTCGCTAACCCTTTGATTCAAGATGTGCATTCTCTTCATCTCCAGGTTGGTTAGGCTTGCTGTTTCCTCTTAATGTTAAAAATGAGTATCTCAGTCCTCCTGCCATACTAGAGAAAAGAGAATTAACACAGATGTCAGATTTTATCACAACTTAACTTTCCTTCCAAAGGATCAAAGAATGCCAGCCAGCCTAAATTACAGCATCTTAGAGCTGTGTAGATGTCAGCAAACTGAGAAACTAGCCCTGAGTACACAGCGATCCATAATCAGTTGCTCCAATGGATTCATATGAGCAGATTCAACAGTTTATCGAAACACTAAATAATAACAGTTCAGAAATAATAGCTCGTATGGTAGAGCATACTTCATTGAATCACTTTCCACACAATTTGGCTTTTCCTTGGAAGCCTCTGAGTTCAAAGCTAAATAGATACACTGCTAATAGAAAAAAAAAAAAAGAGAGAGAAAAAAAAGAATGAACTCACAACCCCCAATACTAAATCCACAGACATAACTTCACAGTTAAGATCCTAACCATGATAACACTCAATACATGTAAATAGACAAGAAAAGCGTAACTAAGTGCAATGAATTTTACATCCTGAGGCAGTACATGGCGCTTCCTCAGGCCAAAAGTTTCAAAACTGCAACAGCCAAATGGGCCAAATCAAACAAAAGGTAGCAGAAATCTTCAGCTTCAACAAACAAAGACCAAGTTCAAGTTCCACTCACCAAATATTAAGCCCTATAAAGTTCAACATAGAGAATATGTAATCTCCACCAACCAACATTCCAATGTAAGCAATGGATACATTCTGCAAAGAGAGCAAAAATCAGGCAGTTAAAGTCAGTTTTCACCTCCAAGAATATAAATGATACCAATTAATTCATTTTTCTAAGCAAATTGCCATACTGATTTGCTAGCGTCTATAATGTTGGTGTTCGAATTAGTTTCATGTCATGTCAACTTTATGGGTGACACAAAAGCAAAATAAAATCAGCATGTTTTTTAAACATGAGCAATACACTGAGAATTACTTTATGAAGAAACAAAGAAGAAAATTAACTATTTCGCATTCAGCACAAATGAAACTAAGGTCACCTTCTGAAAATGTATTTCTTTTCAAGACTGTGGAAAACTCATTTCAAATCCCATTTTCTAAGAGCAAGCTTTCATTTCTCCAAGCATAAAAGATTATGTTGTAAAGTTACAACAAAAGCTCTTTATTAATGCTTTAAAAGGGTTACCTCCTTGTTTTGCTGCCTAAAAGTGCAGTGAAAGCACTTGGCTCAACTTCAGTTCCAGCAGTTTTGAGTCAAAGTTTCAAAGTGCCATCAAGTTTCAAAAAATGAAAATTATCCCCTATAGACAGACTGAAAGCTTTGGAACTGCGTTCTCATTTTACCAACACTTTGTTGACTTCATATGTTTTAGCAGCTAGTACGGTCAATGACATAATTTCTTTGGGGACTAGTGAGTCATGAAGTTCTTCTCAACTTCAAAGCAATCCAGAACTTCTCAAAAAGTAATTACTGTTGAGAAAAAATAGTAATAGCATTGCTCTCCTTTAATGGTTCAATGCAGACATACAAAATCTAAAACACCTTTAAGGATACAGAAGAAAGGCTACTACATCAGTCTTGCTAGACTGCATCAGTTTTGCTAAAAGAGAACTGCTATGGTACTTTTGCACTTTTGAAGGTTTTGCCATGTTTTTCTGTTATCTCTGCAAGTGAGCACCCTGAGGATTCTTAATACTACACTTGATCTAGTTTGGGTGACACAACTGTCAGCACTCACAGCAGCAAAAGACAGATGTTTTGGTAAAATGCTTTTAGCTTACAACTCCACGCTTCTCCCTACACCGGCCTACAAAATTGTGCTTGTGCAGTCAGTGACTCTCCTAGCTTGGAAGCTCTGGTCTCCTCAACAAAAAGTTAAGTTACACTACTTTTATTTTACATTGGTTTACAGAAAACAGACTATGAAGGCAACAGCTTCAATTTTGAATAGGAGATTGTTTTCATTTTCATCAAATTTATCAGAATACATATAAACTAAAATAGTCCATTAGGCTAGCATGCAAGCTCCCATAGAGAGGGAGAAGCAAGCTACCAGTTACCCACTGCAGGTTAGCCATTATTTTGTAATTGATTAATGCCCTCCTGATCAGCAGCAATGAAAATAAGTTCAGACCCTACTGAAACACAGTTAATCTGCATCAATATGCAGATTGCTTAGGTTAACTCAGCTGACAATAACTTGTTAAAGAACAATAACAGGTCACATTACATTAAAGATAAATGTGATTTAAGGTATAAGTCTTAACTAAACTTGCTCAAGAGTTTCGTGTAGGGAAAGTAAAAACTCAAACAACCAAAAAAAAAAAAATCCACAAAATAAACCAATCATATTTCTTTCTAGAGAAATCTGAGTTTCAGTGAGAAGAAAAAATCCTTTTGTAGTGTAGATCTCTATAATGCAAAATGCAGCTAAGTAAGGAGCAGTGTCACAGGATCAGCCCCCTTTTTGAGTTTATAGCTCAAAACATAATCAGGATGCTTGCTGAAGCAATGCTTTTCCTGCCAATTTACAGAGAAGAAAAGGGAGAACACTGAACTTACTTTGATAGCACCAACCACTGTTGTTGTAAGTGCAGAATTGTAATGGCTGCATAGGATAGTCGAATACATCAGGAGAAACCTAAAGTAAAGCAACAAACTTTTGAAGTTCCTCCTATAGGAACTAACAAGTTTAGCAAAACTTTGAAATAATTAACATTTTTCAGGATCACTGTTTTATTAGTATCTTCAACCCTACCTGTTCCTAAACCCTAAAAAAGATATTGTGGACTTGTATTTCAAGTCAATGATATGCATATACAGACTATTCAAAATTTAGTGTAAGATAGAAGTGCTTCTGTGTATTGCTGGAACTCTAGCAGAGAGTTATCAGTGTTCTTTGCTGCTTCTTTAATCACTACTAGTAATAGAAATATTTATATTTGAAGTGTTGCTTGATGATGTGTGAAAGAGAACAGAATAGGAACCAAATCACTTTTCTGTTTTTCTGTTGGCAGTGCCAACAGTAACAAAGCTTTTTTTTTCATTACTTATGTCCCTCAGACTTTTCCAGGTACTTTAAATATCAAATACATTGAAACAGCTCCTACACTAACAGACTTAACACTCTTTAAACTGCAAAAGAAGTCATATAATTAGACAGGCAGAGCAAAGACAAGTATATTCAGCACAGAAGTTGAAAAGCTAAATATGATGTTGTGGACTACTGTACTTGTGATGACAACACAGATTGGAACTGTATTGGAACTGTATAGTTAGTTACTTACATTACTAGAAATGATTAAAAGACAAGACAGTAGTGTGGGCGAGAAATTCATTTCCTTTGAATTCCCACAGAACTTTACAGCAAGTCTTACACTTAAGATCTGAAATACAATCATCAAAACTTCTTACTTGATCATTCCATGTCTTACCCCAAAAAACACGAAAGAAGAAATTGGAAGACGAACAAAAAATTTGTCCAGTGCTGGAAATCAGTTGCCTGTTAAAAAGCAGTAGAAAGGATTATATGCTATACAATAAACACAGAAAATACATAGCTAAAGCAAAAGTATGCAAAATTACAAAAGAGGCTAGAGTCCAATATTACTACCAAAAGCAGTTTGATGCATCTAACTTTAGGAACAACTGGATAACAGCACCCATGATAACCACATTTTTAAATTGTCTCGGGCATAATCACTACAAGCAATGAATAAAAGTATGTATTTTTTACAGGATCTGGGTTTTCATTTATTGATGGAGATATTAATACTGTAATTGATATTATATTACAAACACTTAGGACTTGAAAAGAGAGAAAAGCAAATAAAGAGGTATCTGATATTAGCCTGCTTAGTTTAGCTCACCCTAACTTTGTGTCATATCAACACAAAGCTCAGAGGAGGCTAAAAAAATCACCTGAGAATCAGGTAAGTGCTAAGGCTGTTGGTCCATGCATAGCACCTGAACTATGAAATCTGAGCCATTCTGGGCAGCCCTGACCTGCTCACATTGCTGGAAGTGCACGGACAAACTGCCGAGTGTTAGAGACAGACAGACATTCTGGGGTTCATTTCTCTGCCACTACCTCACGTTCCCTGCCCGTCACCAGCCAGCTGCCGAAGGAAAGTGAATAGCCAGGGCGCTCACGACCGCAGCCTTCACCAGACGTGGTACCTACTGCTCCACCACCAGCTGAAGGAGCAGACACAATCTTCCTGTCACAGACAGGACATGGATATTGTTTGACGGGAATATGCTGTGCATTGTCTCAGATGGATTTAATGCAAAAGCTCTCCTAGGCTAGAAGCATGCCAGCGCCTATGGCCTGAAAATTTGCTAACTGCAGATGTTACTTGAAACCATTTGTTTACTGTTTATCAGCATTTTTCTATTTTTTCCCTTTTTTTTTTTTTAAATGTGATTGAATGGATATACATCACATTGACATCCGTCATCCATTTCACGTAATGGGAGTACTTAATACTAAATGAACCAGCCAATACAGGCACAAAACAGGCACTACGCATTTCTTTGATATTTATTTATTCTTTCTTTTCAAATAATTGAGCATTAAATTGTTTGTGTCAAATCAACGAGGGGGCAGAAAGCAATCTTTATTTTTTTCCCCGCAGAATAAACCTGGCAGCAAAGTAAACTTCCTTGTTCAGAGTTCCCAAAATGAGAAAAAAAAAAAAAATCCTCTTCGGTGGGAAAGCAGTTGAAATCTCATAACGATGTAAAATCAGCCTATACAGATTCCCAACAGGGCACCACCTGCATTGTCCTAAGCTGGCACAAGGACACACTGGACTGACGTCAAAGAAAGCCATTTCCCATAAATAAAAAACACATTTTTTTTCAGGGACTGACTTTTTTTCCAGGTAACATAGTCTTTTTAAGAACAAAATCCAAAGCACCATGTGAATTAAGACACAACATCACACAGCAAAGCACACCAGAATGATTTATTGGATCTACAAGTTCTGCAGTGATTTTCACCATCAAATATAAACTATTTCAAAGGAAGAACAGAAGTCATTAATATCAGTTTAGATATAAGCAAAAGGTAAACCAGCCAATCTGTGAGGGGCCAGCAAAATAACACAGATCTCCTGGTCTGATACTTTGTCTGACAGAACATGCTACTCGCAACAGGATGTATACCATATTATGATTACCTATGGAGGGTCACGTGGTAGTTCTTTGAGCACATGAAATGTAGGTTCTGGTCTAGACCAGACTAAGTTGAAACCTCTCTTGTCTACTGGAATAAAGAAGGACTGCAATCTGCCTGTTTTCTGCAGCCACGTATTGGAGCATGTGGCAAATTTGTTCCATGGCACGGCCTCAGCTTCTCCTTATAGAGAATAATTAAAGGTTCTTTTCCTTGAAGGGACACCTCTTAAACAGAAACAAAATCAACAAAACAGCAGTGTCAGCCTGAGATATCGAATATTGTTCCTTACCTGTTGAAAGTCTCCAGTAGAAAAACTAATAATAACTGTTGGAACCACCATAAAACAAGCATTATAGAAAAGGACGCCGTATTTTCCCAACTCCTGTAAAAAAGGAAAGAGTGTTTGGAAACACGACCCTTTTGAGAGCAACAAACTAAGTGCTGCTCTGGCAGTCCTGACATTCCTGTCAGCGAGCAGGCGAAACACAACACACAGCTACAACCAGCCTTGCGACAAGGGGGTTCAGCGCTCAGTACCGAGCCGAGACTCCTTTCCGGTCACTTTGTCTGCTTGCTCAGCCCGTTACTACTGCTCTCCTCTGTTTTCAACAACTTCTCAACAGCAGCAGCTGGTCAGAAGCCTCCCAAGGCACCAGCGCAGGCCGGATCCGTGTTGGCGCGCCGCAGAGCCAAGGGATTCCCTGTTCTCGACGCCCCATACGGAGCGGGGCAGGGGGACGCTGCCTGGGACCTCTGCAGCAGGAAGATGAACCAGCACCCGGAGCCACCAGTACCTGGTGACACTTCAAGCAGCTCCAAGGGCTCTCTGCACCCTGCTGGTTAACTTGTGGGGTGCAAAGGCAGAAGAGGATGAGGGGCGTACAAAAGCAGCCTTCTCCTTCCTCCAGATTCAGCCATGCTCCTTTGCAGATCCCTGGGGCTTAGCTTTTCCTTTAAAATGAAAGCCTATGTTTTACAGAAACCTATGGGGCCATTAAGCATTACTCATAAAGCAAACACAGAGCCTGGACTCAGTGTGATTTCTGAGAATATTAAAACATGTATATTTCACTGTAGAGACTGACCCTATAAAGTCACTGACAAAACCTCAGTCCAACACTGCTCTTTGCTACAGCTTGCTCTGCTTTTTCAGCATTGCATTTGAAAAGCAGCCTGTTCAACGTTTATTTAAATTTTAATGGGTCAAGATATCCACCTCTTTGGCATATCAGTGTATGGTGTAGATTTGCCTTTAGATAGCTAAAGGCATCGGGTTGTTGTGGTTACAGTGCTATTAATACTTGCTGACTCAAACTTGAGAGGTCACGATTCCTCACCTAGCGTTGACTTTACATAAATCTTGCTCAAAGCGTACTGCTGGTCAAAAAGTCACATTTCTCAGGCATATATCATGCTTAGAGGTACAGAATTTGTTTCTGTTTTGGGGATATATAAACCTGTATTTTTAACAACCCCAACAATTTAAAGCCACTATAATCTCTGTCTAAAAGATTCAGGAAAAAAATAAAATACATTATTAGCTAGCCTAAGATACTCTTAAGAAGTTTCCCCCCACTGCTGCATGTTAATGATGCATATATCAAGTGCAATCTGAAAGCAAATTAAACCTATTTGTTAGTTTATAGCAGCATATTCATAAAACAGGTAATCACTGTTATCACATTTTCATAATGCTAATTTCACCCCATAATTACCTTTGGATCAATTTTCTGCTTTGTGTAAACTCCATTTGCTGCTGTGAAGATATCATTTAGCAATACAAAGGCGTAGCCCTCCAGATTAAAAGACAGATCAGACCTTGAAAATAAATAATACACTATAAATAAACAAGCAGTTGACAGAACATCGCACTACCTTGTTTACCTACAGCAGTATCATAGAAGAGGACAAACA
>WBNA01000339.1:340007-353271 GCA_013398345.1 Nothocercus nigrocapillus
TTTTATTTTTATTCCACTCTCTTCCCGAGGAGGTTATTTTTGGGGGCTGGTATCTCTCTCAGGCCCTGACAGCGGGGCGGCCGAGGCCATGTGGTGCCCTCGGTGCTGAATTTGGCTCCATCTGCCCTGCGTCCCTGCGAGGCGAAGGCTCGGGGGGAGCGGGGACGCGACTGCGTTGCAGGGACGCGCCGGGTTTGCTGCTTGCCGAGAAAGGTAGCGCCGGTGAGGGCGGCGGAGGGGCAGCGACTGCTTCGCTTGCCCTTCGCTTCCCGAGTGGAAGGCTCAAGGAGGAGCCTTTGGATGTAGAAGTTAAAACTTCAGAGAGATAAATGGGGAAACATTGTGTTGGGTTGGTACTAACTCTTCCACCAGGGCATCTCTTGTTTGAGCTTGCCCATAACTGCCTAATGCTGAGAAACTTTGGACAGAAGACTAGTTCTCTCCCTTGTAAATCGTGTGATTTTCACCCTTTTGCTGCTACAGAACTGAGGTGAAGCTAACAGCATTAGGTTCTTACTTCCTCCTGCAGTATTAAGTATAGATTTCGTAAGTGCAGCAGCTCCTGTTGAGTTGACAGTAACAACTGAACTGCATGTTTTAATACTTTATACAAAGAGGTGCTCCATGGCCATGTGCCCCTCACGGCAACAATGCTGTTTCATTAAGGCTGTGAGAGTGTTACAAAGTCTGTTACTTAGACTTAAAGTCTTGTACTACTCCAAATCAATTATTTATAAATTATTATTAAAGACTCTTCAATGTCAAATATGCAGTAATTCATGCCCATCTTGGTAAAGAATGATCTTAAGATCGGTAGTTTCCAAACAGTTGTCTAAAACTATCATCTTCTGAGATTCCTGTGCAGGTTCAGGCCTCTATCCAGAAGACACAACATTCACATTACTAACTGGCTTATTTTGGGGACGCTTTCCTTTGGTTATCAACATAATGCCATGAAGCCCGCTCAGGTTTGATTTGAAAACCCTAGAGTAAGTAGTGGCAGTTGCTAGCAACCTGCTGGACCAGGGAAATAGATGAATAACTTCTTTTACTGCTATAGACATACTTAGTTCGTAGATTCTGTACATAATTCTGCATGGTGTGGACTGGCTTAAAGTATTTTCTTTAATGTGAAGAAACTCTGCATTTACATGCAAGGTATCAAGTGAGTGCACCTTGTTCTTATTTCCCGCTTCTTGAAGATATGAAAAAGAATGCTAACCTGTAGGAGGCTTTAGGAAAGTGAACAAACGTGTAGTTTAAGAAGAGCTGATGTTTGCTCTGAAAAATAGTGCACTTCCTCCTTCGGACATTCTTCCGAATGGAGGACGCTTAGGAGTTCCGAATGGAGTTACACTTAGTGAAACTGTGCAGAGCTCGGGAGGACCAGCCAGGAAGGAGAGGTGAGGCTTGGTGCTTCCTGCACGCTTGTGCTCTTGACGTGCTCTCCACAGGCACCTCGCCTCTCTCTTTCAGAGCAGCCTTGCTGGGATAAAGACGCCTGGCTTAGGGCACATAGCCTAGCTGACAGATACAAAGCCAGTGGTGAGCAGAGGGAAAATAAAATAGGCTTTTGGAAGGGGGAAAACAATGATTTATTTGGGTCATACAGTGTTGAGAGACTTGGTATACAGGGTTGAGCCTTAGAACTTCTGGATAGAGTAAAAGACTCTAGGAGCTGTCAGGTTAATGAGTGAGAATGAGTAACCTATCAGTAAATTCCTCTCACAAATTGAACATGACTCTAAGGTTGTTAATGATGGCCATGTCCCTTGTAAGAGTGGCCCTTTATGTGCGGGATAAATAATATTCAGTACATTGATCAGACCTGAATATTTTTGTTTCCTCTCTCTCTCTTTTCTTTCTTTTTTTTTTTCAATTTCTTCAATTTATTGTTATTATTATTTATCATTATTATTTTGTAAAGTTAGAGTTAGGGTGCAACTGCTAATTGCATTTTGGAATTAAATGCCAAATAGGAGTATCCTGAACAGCTGAGTCAGATTCTAGTTTTATGATTGAAATGACAAAATTCAATCCAGATTGCCCTACTTTTATCCAATTACCTGGGTACATTGCTTGTCAGGGCTGCAAAAATGTTGGTAAAAGTTTATTTTTATACTGATTGTATTATTTCTTGAGCCTACTAAGTCTGAGCAAAATAGTCTTTACTTAAAGACTTGAAGCAAGCTTAGACTTTCTGTCTGATTTCAAAGTTGACCTTACCAGGTAATTTATTATTTAAACTCTTAGAATCCAAACTGTTGTGAGCTGATGCAATGCTAAGATTTTTTTATCTTTTTTTTTTTTTTTTTTTTTAAGTCCTTATTTTGCTGATGTTAAGCCTACTTTTTGGCCATCATATTTTGTATATGTTTCTCTTTTATTTTTTTTCCTTACCTTTTCATTTTGTCATTCTTAAATTGCACACTGACGATTAGGAAAAAGGCCGTTCATAGGTATTACATCCCTTGTAATTGCATCCCTTAATGTTAACTCAGTTCACTCTTAGCAAACAGCATTTGCCAGCTCTTTATTCAAAAGGCCCAGTTGCAGAGTCAGCATTCTTTACCAGTCCAGGCAAATTAAATTTGTTGAGTGTGCATCAGTAAGCTCTGTTCAGTGGAAATCTCTAAACCTTTGTTGCTAATACCTCCAAAAGGTTTTCTTCTTTCATGTACATTTGTGAAATCATGTAACATTTAGGTGTATTTTGTGAATATTATCCAATTGCAATTTTAGCTACTTTTTCAGTCAATATGGCATGGAGTGCTTCTGAGGAATTTTAAGTTATGCTGACTGCAGTTCTTGTGTTCTTTGAATAATTTGAGTATCATTCTTTCAGAAACAGTCATAAGAATCGTCCAGAAGAAATTTACTTGTGCAATACAGTAATTGAGTACTGGCGCACATGGAAACAAAATGTCACAACGTAGAGTGTAGCTCCATTTAGCTGCTTTTGATGTGTAGTATGGAATAGCTGAAGCCTGTTTTTCGTATTTTGAGAGACAGTAGTATTTACTTGCAAATCATTTAATTAGCTATGCCCGTGTTTTAGTTCACAAAATTAAACACTTGAAGGTTAGAATTAAAACCAAGAAGGTTAGCATTAAAATTACATGGATTTACATGTATACACAGGGGAAAAACTGAAGTTGTGTGTGGAGTCTTAAATCTGCTATACACTAATTCCCAAATAAAAAGTGGCTGCAGATGAAAACTAGTTTTTGATATTTACAATTACACAATTTTAAAGAAATATGTGTTAACCATGTACGTAGTATTGTGTTACTGAGATGTTAGTGAAGCAGCATCCTTCCATGGACCCTTAATTTGTGACAGGATCCTTGAATGATAGTGCCATTTCTCTCCCGCTGACCTTGCAGACCAGTCAGAGCAGTATTTCTGCTTTTGCTCTTACTTTCTCTTCAGAACTCCTAGTCAATTGTTTCTTGACACACAGATTTCTTGGTTAAAAAAGAACTGTTAAAAGCATAAAGCTAAGGGGTGGTGGATATAGAATCATATGGGTCTCTTAGAATAAGTGAAAAGAGAGATTAGATTTTAGTAGCAGTGAAAATGCTGCTGTTAGCTTTGTTTGGATATCCACAAAGCATATGAAACTTGTATGTAAATGAAAAATTTAATACCCAATCTGAGTTCTTTATTTTATGTTTATATGGGTGGGAAATATCTGTAAAACTTATAAATAATAAATGACCAGTGAGATTTGCTGATACAAGCTAATTTAACTCAGCAAACTAAATGGCCAAGAGCAGCAAAGTGAAATTGCAAAGTATGTTGTGAATGAGCTATAAAATGATAAATGAAATTCAATATCAGTAAATATAAAGTAATATACATAGGAGAATGTGCATGGAGATGGAGGAGCAAAGTTGCTTGCTAAATGTACTATGAAGGAGTTCTGTAAGCTCTCTTTTCTGAACTACAATAGTTTGAATTAGAGTGGTTAGGACAGATAGTATGAGAAGAACAGCTCTATTTCCAGTTGCTGTCTAGAAGCTAAACAGTTAGGAATTACTGAAACAGTAGTAGCAAGGAAAACAGGAAAAAAGCAAACAAACAACAACAACAAAGAAAACCCCACATGGTTTTGAGTGAATCTGATGTTTCTGCATTTTGAAGAGTATGTGCTCTTTTGGTTGCTTCAAAAACTGGAAATGATACACAATTCACTGACATGTGTGATCAAAGTTACAGAATCATTTATGTGTTGGGAGAAGTTAAGCTAAGGCTTTTGTTCTGCAGAGTTGTGTGAGGGTATGATAGAAACATACCTGGAATTGGGGGCGGAACTTTGAGAAGACAGAATATTTACTCTTTCTTATTGTACAGAAATGAAGAGATATCAGTTCAGGCAGATCTTGTGAATTAAGGAGAAAGACTGCTTTTTTCTCTCTCTTTTTTTTTTTTTTTTTTTTTTTTTTTTTTTTTTTTTTTTTTTTCCCCCCTCTAATTTTATTTTGCTGCAAAATATGCAAATCTTCAGTCTGGTCTGCTATGGTTTCCATCTGTGTCTGTGAAAACAAAGTATTGATACCTTTTTCTAACTACTTTTGAATAGCAACTTTTTAGTGGGATTGCCCCTTGAAGACAGTTGGTTTCAAGTTTATGAGAATCCATAAAACACTCTGGTACAGCATTGTCAGTTGTATTTTGGGTCTGAATACGAGATCTTGGTATTCCTTTTGGTTGTAATCTCCTTCAACTGATTGAGTTATGTGCAAACGACACCATCACCTTAGTGCCCTTTAGATAAGGGAATGGGGGAGCCATAGCAAGGTTTCTGCTGTAGCTTGTAGTCACTGACAGCAACTGCAAGTTTTCAGCTTTTGGGTGTTTGGCAAGTGGGAAGTAAATCAGGCTAATTTCTCTTCCCTTAAGGAAAAATAAAAGTTTCTTTTTCAGGAAGTCTACTTTTTTGTTGTTGTTCTGGACAGAGAAACTCCGGATGCGAGCTAGATGAAAAGACAAAAAGCAGCTAGAATTTGCTGCCTTAAGTCCTTTTGTTGATACATAGATATCTAGTGGCAGGGGACTAGACAGGGCAAGTGCTTAGAAATAGCATTTCTGCTTTCCCGGTCGACAGTTTGGTGAAATAGACTTCTTAAAAACTTTTTCTAGAAAGTCTTTCTGCCTAAATGCTGCAGTAAAAGCTAAAATAATACTGATAGTTAGGTATTGCTATGACAAGGTGAAAATTATTGAAGTATTCTAGCTCTGAAGGATGTAGAGCTTAAGCAGTAGTTGATTAAATGGGCACTTTTTTTGTCTGCTTCTAATACCTCATTATTTTACTGTTTGCAGGTGTCATTCTCGCTATGGCTCAGTTGGTAGAAACAAAAGATAGGTTTGTTGAAACAATTTAAGCATAAGAATTTTTCAGATTCATCCTTTTAGAAGTGACAGGCAACTTGGCTGGTAGACTAGTCTGGCCACGAACTTCCGAGGAGAGTAATGGTGAAGTGAGGAAAGGTGATTCCTTCAGCTTAATACAGATGCAACTGGAAGACTTGTGAAAAACACCTTAAATAGAAGAGAAGCTTGGTAATTAGAGAAGAGCAATGTTCAATTTTTCCAGCATAGTGTTGGTAAGACCTCAGGTAGGTGACCTGCAAAACTCTTGGGCTGCTTCAAAGTTTTGAAGAAAGCCTGTCTTCTATGTATGTAAATAAATAGGCAAAATTGGAGTACACTAGAAGTAATTAATGAAGGTTCAAAGTTTAGCTGAGTTCTTTCATTGTAAAGGAAAACCATCATGGCAATGCTATATACGACTGCACTTGTTTTTATTTCTCCTCGCTCTTCTGAAGGGTGCCAGGCCCTTCAGCTACTTAAAAAAAAAGGTCATCGTTGGGATGGACATATTGGAGAGGATTAAAAATGAGTAGCTTATGCTTTCACTACTGGCAGCCCCTAGTTTGCTCTGCCCTTATATGCTGAGCTGAACTTGTGTTGCATTTCTACTGATTCACAAGAGAATACAGCTTTCTGCCCTATTGTTTGTTAGAGAGGTATTGTTGCTACAACGATACAGTTTTAATCCGCTGCTGTCTGTCAGACTCCTTTATTTATTTATTTAATATGGATTATAAGTACCCCAATTACTCTTTTTGGTATTTTAAATTCATCTTCAGTATCTAAAACAATTACAGCCATCTGTTAGAATCAAAGTGAAATAATGTTACACTGATATCAGTAGAGCTGACTGTTTTGCCTAGCACAGTCAGTGCGAGTGAAATGTGCTACACTGACATGTAGTACATGCCTTTTTTTCCTGAAGTACTTCTAAGCAGTGATCGCCTGCAGGGCCTTTGATTGTCTCCTGTAAAATTACTTTTGCGTCATCTTTGTTTTGGCATTGTTTTACTATAACCAAAGAGTTCTCTGAATCTCTGGGTGAAATTAAGGTTAATGTTCAGTATGTGGGGAAGGTGGCCTCTGGCTACTTCCTTCTTGTTAAGTTACTCTGCAAAAACTGATATTTTTTGAGCCTCTCACTGCCTCTCAGAAACAATGCAGTTCCCATTCATATCCATAAGCTATCAAAAATGAGATCAAAGGGAGTCTTTCTACTGGCTATGCAGAGCAAGATTCCCAATTTGGAAGTAACACTAGGTTACTACAGTTGTGGTGCAGGTATACTACATCTATACTACAGGTGGTACAGTTGGAATCTGCACACAGTGAGCATGCTTTCCAAGCAACACTGCAGTAAGTTTAAATATGCTTGAATTGCTTTGTTTTATATTATTTATAATTTTGCTTTTTATTAAATCAGTCTGACTTGAAAAGCTTTATCTGAGGCTAATTCTGTATTCAGATTTATTCAGATTCTGCATCTTAATATTTAGGAACCAAATACAGTTGCTGTTGTGTAAGGAATGAGGAACTCTGAGAAAATATAACTGTCAGAATATACTAGATGTATTCTATATGCACCATGTAAAGTGCTTTGCATTTTGAAGCACACCAAAGTTAGGTCTGCTTGTGCAATACAAATTAAACTGTCTTTTACATACAGATATGGTTGTCCTTACCACATAGAAAGAAAGTGTATATCCCACAATTGTGTGGATAGTTCCCCAACACTTTGTTTCTAACAGTGAGGCTAGAGTTTTAAGGTGGCCACCAGTTTCAATAAAAATTTTCTACCCCTCTCCTCCCTTTTTCAGAGCTGTGAATTCATTTGCTTCTTCATACTGTGACACAGAGTTGCTTTATTCCTTTCTTTATGCTATAAACTGAAGCTCAGTGTCTAGGACTGCCGTTTACTCACTAACCTGAATCCAGAAACTTCCTCAGTATTGCACAGGTGCTGTGCAATGGAAGGAAGGTATTTCCAGTTTCATTGAGCTGAGATCAGAATTTTCACTTTCTTTCTGCAGTTACTTGCCTGATTTGCTTAAACCTCAACCTTCTGCAATCTGTAGTATAAGGGTCTTATAGGGGAAAGGCAGACTTCCTTTCAGAGAACTTTGGCCTAAGTAGAGCAGAGTATTTGGGAAGATGCAGGAGGAAGTGTATAAAACTTTGTTCTTGTGCTAGTTGTACGTGGGCTGAATGGTTAACACTAATTTATTCTGTTTTCTATTATTTAGTTCCCCTTCCCCACAGCCATAACCTCCTCTTCAACTATGACAATAGCCAAGCAAAAGAAAAAACAAAAATGCTTACATTTCATCTTGCACTACTTTGATTTCTAGGGTTAATTAGTAGTGTTAGAGCCCTTGTACTTACTGTGTGGGTTTCTGCTGCTTAAATTTAGTGGGTCGTGGTGTTAGTAAATGGTTCCCTTCTCCAAAGAGCAATAAGAGAAGTAGGTAACCATTTTGTTGTCGGGTATCATAAACTGTGAGCTTAAAGTAGAGCAGTGTAGGCTCAGCTGCTAAATTCCGTCCATCTAGTAGGAAGTGTGTTATCTAATGATAAGGAACCAATACCTGTCTATAACTACCCTCATCTTTCCCTCTTCATTGCTCCTGCAACAGTCTTGCAATTGATATTCTTTCAGCTGGGTTTCTCTCTCTTGTTCAGCAATATGCTAACAAGTTCTTAGACACAGCATAGCAGAAACAGTTTTTGTTCTTTAAAGAATCTATGAACAAAAGGATTTTTCTTAGCTTGTTTGTTTTGTTTTTTAATGACTGAACTATTTCTCCATCAGCCTGAGACACACTCTTCAATGCAGAAGGGAAAGTAAGTGGTAACATTTACCTTGTGCTTCTAATACTTTGGTGGACTCAGGACTGGAGAGGGTAAAGAAGGCTGTAAGGTATTGTCAACTTCAGTCTGTAATTTAGCTGTAATTCAGTTGATTAATGTGGATTATTTTAAACTGTTAGTAATTTGTATGTGTGTGCAGGCCAGAGGCGAGCTCCTAAACGGGGAGAACAGCAAGGATGGACTGACAACAGGGGAGCAGAAATAAAACAAGACAAGTCCGAATGGAGACCTTCTTTCAGGGAATACCGTTCCTATGAAACGGAAAGACAAGCAGAATTTGCAGTAGAAAAGTATGTATCATGTAAGGAGGTGTAGGGGTCTACATGGTGGCGGGAAGGGGGAAAGCTTTGTACATCCTGAACACCCTCCTAGCAGAGGTAGTTTGAAGCACAGTTGTGTTATTAGTGCCTGTATTTGGGGTGAGATTACTGAGGCAGTTAACGCCTGCCAGAGCTGTGCCTCTGAGCCTCAGCCTCCCTGCAGATTAATTTGCTGAACTTTTGCTTTTAGCTTTGTGTTTTATTTCTAATAACAAAAGTATTAATATCTGGAAACTTAATGCTTAGTCTGCAGGACAAATACTCTATTTTTGAATTCTCGTAACCCCAAATTTTGCATGTACGGATTCAGATTAGAACAGTTTCACAATTCAAACTCAAAATATGAATTTGTCGTCACCCCACTGCTTGAATAATGAATGCATGTCCTTTTTATTTTCTCTGTAGGTAGCAGAATAATTCCATCTGAACTCTTAATACTTAAGAACGTAGCTGTTCTTACTCTGTTTTATTTTTTTCTAATGTTTTCACTGTTTTCAATAAACATCTGAAATTTCTGTTACCATTGCATGTAATAATTTCAACTTCATGTTCATTTTATGTCTATTTTAAATGACACAAGTACAAAAATATGACCAGAAAACTTCTTTTTAGACCAAATGAAAGATTTGACCGTGAAAGACCAGTAAGAGGACGTGGAGGAGGAAGAGGTATAATACGAGGTAGAGGAAGAGGTGGTGGAATTAACAGAAGTTTTGATGGCTTTGATCATAGAGGAAAACGGGAATTTGAAAGACAGAGTGGGAGTGATAAAACGTAAGTGTTCCTGTGTGTTTATTCTTGTATGCAGTGTACAAATGAACAGCACATTCAACATGAATATCTCTTAAGTATTTTTTTTTCCCTATGCCCAAGTGATTTATCAAAATTCAGTGCTGGCTTTAGTTTGAGGCCTTAATGGAAGAAAAGGTCATAAACTAAAAAATACTGTTTCTCTTTCTCCAGAGGAATTAGAGCAGACGATAAAAAGGGTGGAAGTGGAGCTCGCAACTGGGGAACAGTTAAGGATGATATGAGGTACAGTACATGCTTGTGCCCACCATCGATCATCATTTTTGTGGAAAGGTTTCTTTTTTTCTTTTTTTTTTTTTTCCCCTAAGCTTTATTTCTCATGCTTTTTATTTATTTTTGTGCTGAGCATTATTTTACGTTCTTCTGAACCCTTCTCTCCTTTGTGCTGGTGAGGTGAACTGTAGCCAAAAGCATAGTGACGCTCCTTGAATGAATGAAAATCTTGACTAGGAAGACTTGACAAGAAATCTTTTAATGGGAATGAATTATGACCCTTTCCTCTCACACATGTATTCTTGTAAGTGGGACTCTGGAGCCTAGTAACATCCAGTGCTAATTAAGAACTGAAGCCTAGTCAATGGGCATAAGATCCAGTCCCATTTTCTCAAGTTTTATGTATCATATCTAAAGTATAGATGGTAAAGCTGTAAGGCAATGCAATGTATTTCTAGCATCTGGAGATACTGACTATGCTACTGAAATACATTATAAAGTGTATAAAGTTCAAGAATAGAATTAGGAAGTTAGTTAGATTTTTCTTATGTCTTAAAAGCCTCAATTCTGTATTTTTTTACTTCTTTTTGGGTTTGCAAAGTAGCTTGAAAGTAACTTGTTCTGATATGTGGTTAGACCAGCTTAAATGGGAGTTCTCTGTGAACAGAGACAACTCAGAACTTCCTGCTTACAACAAAGATCTTTGGCTTGCATACACATTCATTCACAAAATCATGCTTAGAAGTACAATTTCATGTTTAGAAATGTGACTTCTGTCATTGATCTTCCCAATATTTGTCAATGTATGCTGGATTTATTAAGATTTTCTGGCTAAAAGCTTTTTTTAAAAAAAACTCTGTGGCTAATAGTTTGGGGTTTTGATGTTCCAACTTCTGAAAGGTTGCAGCAACTTTGATAGCTTATTAAAAGATTGCTTAGATACTTTTCCTTTTCAAAATGTGAATCAGCTTTGCAACTACAATAAAATAAAGTACTTATTCAGTGGTACGAAATTTAATTTTTAGGGTATCATGGCAGATCACAGAAACTTCAAAAAGTTCAGGTTACTGAGGTAAACTAAGGTTACTTATTCTGTCTCTTACCTAATAAGCTTTCAGTTCAGTAGCATCTCTTTCATGTTTTATGAGTATGACATAGCAATGCCTTGTGTAATGTGATGAATCTAATGGAAGTGACATTAATTGGTATTGTCTAAACAATTCTGAAAGCATCCCTGTTGTGCCTTAATTGTGCTTAATGATGGATCAATGGTAGAAGATACTAACTTTATGAAATGTATGCTTATCAGTGTAGTGAAAGTACATATACCATTGAGGAAAAAAAAAAAAAAGCCAGAAGTCAGTGTACTATAATCAAGCATTGCCATTAGATTTCATCTTTGGAATAGACTGTCTTTCATGCATACTTCTCTTTTGAAGGGGAATAAAAGATTTTTTCCAGTGTGACCCATGAAAACTTCTTATATTTTGTGTGCTGTTTTAGTGAGATGGAACAGACTGCTCCAATGGAGGACACTGCAGAAACAGCTGAGCACCCAGGGGCACCTGAAGGAGAACCTCAGAACAAGTATAGTCTGACTAAAATATTTCTTTCTAAATGCAAAGAAGTAAAATTTACTGATATTCATGACCTGTATTGAAAGATGCACTTTTTGAAATCTGAACTGGGAACTGTTACTAGTGCAATACAAAAATATTTACAAATATTTTTTTTTATATATCTTTGCATTACTCAACAAAATAAGTCCCTAAATCTAAAGCATTTAAATACTGGCATAATAATAACATAGAAACTTTCAAAGTATTGGTAGTCTTAATGTGCAGAAGTAGTCTAGCTTAATTTAAACAACTGCAGATTGCATTTGGTTGATCAGTGAAGCTTATGCTTCTAAGGTTTGAGGATAACTACAAGGAGGATAGCATATTGTTGGTTTCCTGTTTAATTTGGGTAACCTGTAAAAGCTATCCTACTTTTCTTAAGGCAGCCAATAAGGAATAGGTGTTCAAGATACCTGTGCCATCGTAAAAACTTATTTATAATACACTAACATGAATTCTCAATGTAATAATTGATGAATTTCTAATACCATGCAAATGTCTCTTATTCATAAAGAGCCTGCATAGGACTTAAATATTTACTGGGAATAGTTTAGGAATAAGCCTTAAAGTTCTGGGAGACAAAAGAAAAATCCTTCCTCCTCTGATATTCATTATTATCAATTTTCAGATGAGATAATTCAGACCGAAGAAATACTTTTGCCTAAAGAATAAGTAACTAGACATTTCTATATGAATAAGAGACTTGTAGGAACAAGTTAGTTGCTTGTAGTGAACTTTCCTTAAATGGTAAAAGGGGTTGAAATATATCAGTTTTCTGTTGTTCCAATGACCTCCCCCCCTGCCCCTAATGCTGCAGGTATATTTATTGGTTGCCGTGGCTCATTTTTTAACTCAAAGTTGTAGTACTGACTAGTATACAAAACACGTTTTATGTGCAAACCGTACAATACCTTAAGAGTTTAAGTTGCTAAAATTTTGACCTTTTTTTTTTTAAAAAAATACTATTGTTATTAGCTTACAGCTAAAACTTATACATGGAGGGAAAAAGTCTGTCCTTGGCATTGAATGAAGGCTATTGCATTTCTTAAAAAATTCTCCTAGTTAGCTTAAATCAGATGGATAGTGTAGATAATCTGTCCAAATTGCACAGTACTGCTTAATTTAGCTAAATATTAAGTTAGCTATTCAGCTTTTTAAAACAACCTTATGAGGCTATTATTCATTTGAGGCTTGTATCAGTTTTATCTTCATGGTAGCTGAAATTATAGCCAGGAATACAAGATCTTTGTAAATGCCTTCTGAGATCAGTTCCATGTGGAACATAGGACATGATAAGTATACTTAGTAACAAAAGCATTTAGCAGAATTTGCCAGTTGGCTTTAATCCTTTCCACTTTTCTCAGAACTTGCTAGGTGTTGGTGCTAGGTCTGAATGAGAGCCATTCTGAATGATTTTATTCCTTTTCATGTTTTTAAAAGAAGCTGTAGTATAACTTCTTAGTATAGGAAGAGTCCACTCTGTAGGCTTCAAAAATACAAGTAACGTACATGATGCAAACCTCTGGATAGTATTTCAATGCTGTAAATGTTGTGAAGAATCTCCAATCTGTATACAAAATAACTGCAAACTATATGTACCTCAGTGCAGTTACCTCTGAGGTTAGTATCAGCTTGGTGACTATTTAAAAGAAAGAATAGTATGCTAAGTAGTGCCTATATAATTTGGGGGGTCTGTATGGAATATTCTGTAACAAGGTCAGTTGTTTATTATTATTATTATTAAATACTTGAATAGAGAAGCTGGTGGAATACTAAGCACATACTGTGCTTAAAAATGGATTCTAAGATCTTGTCCGTTCAGGTTGTCCCTAATCTCCAGCGCTGTTGTCTTCTGACAGGTGGTGTACATGACTAAAATTTTCTAGCTAGATTATTTTCATCTTTCTAAAGCCTCACGATTTTTTAATTTTTTTTTTTGTTTTGTTTTTGAACTGGAACTGTTCTCATTTTGACTCTCCGGAAATGCACCAACTTCAAGCAATATGTTTCTTCTTTACTGCTTTGCTACAGTTGTGTGCTTGTATTGAGATGAGA